>JAOEGS010021313.1:25229-73791 GCA_025447755.1 Corythornis vintsioides | reverse complement strand
TCTATTTTTTTTTTCTGTGTGCTTGGTGAGTCCAAACACCAATTAAAATGCGTTTTCTCCAAAATTGTAAACATTTACCACTATGAGCAACCTTAGTGAATGTGTGCAAGTGCATGCAAAACCAAAGGTGATGTCCACAGTGACATCTGCTTGGCTTCTTGGGACCCAATGAGGTAGTTCTGTACCACTGGAGAAATATTAACTCCTTTTGTTGTCCTTGAAGTTTTATGTCTTAATAGTTGTGCTTACCCAGAATACATCATCTGTCCTGACTTCCTTCTGACCTTATGTAGGAGAACCCTCTGGCCCATGTTATCCTTCCAGCATGTGTCATGGCAGGGAAGATGTAAAGTAGACATCTTAACTCCTTGTGGACATCACAGCAAAGATCCTGAGTGAGAACAAGTAAGGAGGCCGGGGCAAAACGACTTCCTGTAGGGAATCATAAAATCCTTGTGTTAAAACATTATGTTTTTCTTCAGAGACCTGTAACAGGTTTCCATATCACAGAGGGGATATAGATGGAAATTTCCACTGTGACCATGAAGATACCATCTTTTTCTGGAGGCAACTCAAGATCAAGTTTTCCATGGAAAAGTTTTCCACGCAACCTGGTGAAGGCTGCTAAGTGACTCGGACAGTCTTGACTGAGCTTTCTTACCCTTTTAAGCACTGTGCTGCTAAAAGAAGCATTTGTAGTTTTACCATGAGATTATCTGTCTCAGCTTTTAGGACAAGATATAATGAGAAAAGGATGGAAGGAACATTGTATAGATAATAGGGTCACTGCATGTAGAGTAAAGGGACTGTGTCAAAAAATCATCTTCAGGTCCAAATGGTTTATGCCTTATGGTTTTCCCATCTTAAAAGCAACCAGTTCTAGAAAATTGCAAGTAAAGATTAGTGCTGACTGATTCATGGACAAGAGTCTACAACATGAAGTCTCAAAGGATCCTAGGATAACCTCAAAGGGTACAGAAACCAGTGTCTATGATAATCAGATGACACCTTCATATACCAGGAGTCATAAGGCTTGTTATCAATGGTTCTGCAATTTCCTTTTTCACCTCTAAATCCCTGTCATATTCAGCAACTCAGTGACATGTTTAGGAGTGGGCAGAAGGCTCCTTTCATGCCAAGAAGAGTCTCAAAATCTTACAAATAAACGATAAACTTTGTTTCTCCTACCCACTCTGTACTTTGGGCAGTGGCACCAGCTAATCCCCTGGGTTTATGGTAGATTTTTCTGCAACAGTTCTCTGGCTGCTGTTGTAAAAACTTCCATTAAGCCACTCCTGTCACAACCAGCACCACCAGTCACCCAGTACCACTTACTCAGGCAAATGGCAGAACATTGAGGTTGCATCCCAAGTCTTCTCTCAAGGCCATGTTTCATAGTTGTGTATTGACATCATCTTCTGAGATGTAGCAAACTCAGACCTGGAATAAATTGAGTTTATTTCATGCTGATAAGAAATGCACCTTCCCCAGTGCACTGTTTCCACTAGTTATAAAGAAAGATAAAAAGTCCTCACTCTTGTGCTGCCTGTGGATTTTGCTGGCCTTGGCTATCTCCCCTTGTTTCCTTGCCTCTGACCAGTATGTTTTTGTGGTCACCCACAGACACAGCTGCTAAGCCTACAGGGACAAGGTCCCTTCACCTCTGGAAGCCCTGGAGCCACAACAGGAGCCCTCACATGGCACCACACTCATTGCAACCACCTCCTCTTCCCAGATGTCTGGAAGGAGCCAAGAGTTTCCAGCTCTCTTGTCCCTCTTCCTCCTTAAAGTGGAATTTCAAGGAACTGTGTCAAGCCAACAGTCTGGGACAAAAACAATAACAACAAAAAAACCCATCAGGAACACCCTGGAATTTCCTAGTGATTGCTGATAGCAGATGAAAGCCATTGAAGAGCAGTATCAATGGTTATGATGATTAATGTTTCTTTCCAATGTGAATACTACCGCAGAAGGAGAGCTCGTGTGCCTTGAGAGAGACACATTCCTTTGTCTTGCTCATCTGCACCTCACAAAGACCTTTCTCTTTTTCTTTCTTTTTTTTTTTTTGTTTGTTTTTTTTTCCCGTTTGTTTTTTGTTGTTTTGTTTTTTTCTTTAATCCAAAAATGGCTTGTTAGAAAACAAGTCCTCCTGGCCTCACAGCTTGTGTCACTATTCTAAGACTGTCCTCTGCATGCTGGTCAAAGTTAAACTGACTACATTTTAGGTCTTTTTCCTCCCCTTTATTCCCCAGTCTGCTAAGGGGACCCCATTTTAATTATTATTTAGGAAAAGACAGCTGCTTCCTGTTTGTATCATTAATTTATTTTGTTTCCTGAAGGGAAGCTTCAGTGAAAAGAATCTGTGGCTAGTTGGAACGTCTCACAAAATATCACTGGCTACATGGGCCAAGGTTAAATACAATAGCTAAGTTTATTTTTAAGTTATTATTTTTCTAAGTCCATGCCAAAGCAGAGTCTAAAATTCTAGCGCATGTAAAGAAGCTTTTACAGTAAATTCTGCCTTTCCTACAGAACTCCCCAGAAGGGAGACAGGCATTCTTAGTTATGGCAAAAGCTAAACCACCAGTTTCCCTCCAACTATTATGAAAACCAAGGCTGGAGTGAGATGAGGTGCCTTTCTGAGGCACCTGGAGAAAGATCCCTTTCTCCAGTGCCTGAAAACTTCCCACTCTGGTGAATCCAATGGTTGAAATCCCACCTGGCCATGGTGACAGCCTTCCAGAGGAGATGAGTGGCTCAGTGGATGAGGGGTGTGCAGCAGGTGTTCATGGCAATTTTAACAAGGCTTTCAACACTGTCTCTAGAAGATCCTTATGGACAAACTGACAAAATAGGGATGACATAAATGGACAGTGAGGTAGCCCGAAAGCTGGCTGAACTGCAGGAATCAAAGGGTTGAAGCCCATCTGGAGGCCAGGCACTGTGGTGCACCCAGGGGTTGGTACTGGGGCCAGCACTGTTGAATGTCAGTTAATGATCTGAATGATGGGACTGAGGACACCCTCAGCAAGCTTGCAGGTGATACAAAAAGGGGAGGAATGGTTGATGGAGCAGGTGGATGTCTTTCAGAGTGACTTCAGGAGGCGGGAGGTATGGATCAACAGGAATCTCACAATGTTTAAAGGAAACCACACATGGGGAGGAATAATCTCAGACACTAGTATGAACTCACCAGCTAGCTCTGCAGAAAGCACCTTAAGGTCCTGGTGCACAACAAGCTGATCATGAACCAGCAATGTGGCCTCATGGCAAAGATACCAAGAGCATCCTGGGCTGCATTAGGAAGAGCGTTGCCAGCAGGTCAAGGTACGTGACCCAATACTAGAGAGATGGATCCTGTTCTGGTGCTCCAGAACAAAACATGGCTGAGCTGGAACAAGTCCAGCACAGAGCCCCAGATGTGATGTGCGACTGCAGCATTTGTCATATAAGGATGGGCAGAGAGAGCTGGGACTGCTCAGGCTGGAGAAGGGAAGGCTCAGGGGTTATCACTATGTGTAACTGACGGGGGGGAAGAAAGATGGACAGTTTACAGTAGTGCCCAGTGGCAGGAGGAGAGGTCATGGGCACAAACTGAAAGAAAGGAAACTCCATTTAAATATAAACAGAATTTTTGGGTTTTTTTTGCCTGTAAGGGTGGTGGTTCACTGGCACAGATTGCCCAGGGAGGTTGTGGAGTCTCCGCTACTTCAGAAAGAAAAATTGTACAAACCCTTTTTATACTCCCTCTTCCTATAATAAGTATGGCTTAAACTTGAATACGGAGAATTTGTTTCCTTAGAAGAGTACTTAACACTTCAAATTCAGCCAGGAGAGGTAGAATATGCTAAGATATACTCCAAAGGATGCAGCTATAAAGGCTTAATAACAAAGTGTGCAAGATTTCATATAGAAGGAAAGCTACACATTAATCTTTGCACAGCCAATGACTAAAATGACTGAAGGTTTGCTTTGCCCTTCCCTTGGAAAATGACTTCAGCTTGAATGACAGGATCACAGAGTCACAAGATGGTTGTGGTTGGAAGAGACCTCTGGAGATCAGGTGGTGCCAACCCCCTGCTCCAGCATGGTCACCCAGAGCAGGGAGCCCAGCATCAGTGTCCAGGTAGGTTTGGAATCTCTCCAAAGAAGGAGACTCCACAGCCTGCACAGAGAAAAGAAGATAGGTGAGCAATGCGCTTGCGTAGGCATGTCCTCCTTTGCCACAGAAACATGGCACCCTTCAGCAGCACATGATGAGCAGAATGAACGAGCAAGTACTGCGACTGCACAAGGAATTAATTTCTCTCACATCCCAGGAAATGGTTCTTTCCACAGGAAAGAAATAATATTAAAGTGCATGTTAACGAGCATTCAGTGCAGGCAAGAGCCATCGCTTAAAATTTGGATTGAATTTGAGGTTCACCCCTCCCAGGGCTAACTGCAACCAGCTGGGGTGGCTCCCAGCACTGGCTGCAGCGGGCGCGGGGCCGTGGCTCACACCCTGCTGCTTAACGCACGCGGTGCTCGCCAGCCCTTGCCCCCAGCGCTAGCACCGAAGGCTGGGCTCCCACCCCACTGCACGGCAGGGCTCGGTAAGGCCCTTGACTTACAAAAGACTTGAACTTCCTTTTGAATCCAGGAGATGGGTGGGAGTCTTTTGATGGTACTATTTCCTGCTGGAGGGACAGAATTATGAAGAAAAACAGAACTTTAACCTCTTCACTCAACTATAGGGAAGACAGTCTCGCCATTGGGCAAGGTTTATTCTGCTGGGAAGCTCGGGCTATTCCCATTCAGGGTATAACACAAGGTCAACAGCAGCAGACTCCAGGAATATTAGTCTTTCACCCCTCAGACCATGCCATGGGTAATTAATCACTCAATTGCATAACTTCTTGTAAGACAGGAAAAATAAGCGGCCTTTGCCAGCTTTTCGGACAAGTTATTTCACATACATTTGAACTTTCTTCCAGTAGTTGTTGGGTTTTGATTGCGATGAATGAATCTCATCCAAACCCTTTCCCAGCCACAGAGGAGCCAGACAGCACGGAGGCGCATGCCGTCCCAGTGCAGCACTGGGGGGGGTGGGTCACTGCACTGGTGTCAGGGGGATCCCTCCAGCCCTCCAGCCCTCCAAGTGAGTGGGGGAATGGGCAGCATCCAAGGGAGCAGCTCAGCCCAGGGGGCACAGAAGCGTACCATGTAATCCTGCATTTTACATCTGTATGTCATTGAAAGCAGGATCTGTTCAGGTTGCTGTTTTCTGTCCAGAGAACTGGAACTTGCTTAAGAGCGAGGAAATCCTGGAGTTTAATTCTAGAAAGTGAAGTTTTGTTTCACTATGATCACCTGGAATGTACCACTGCAATGGGTGCAGCTGCAGGAGTCCTCCAGGCCCTGGAGATCACGTAAACTCTGAGGAGTCTTGAACCAAGTGTGTCGCTGGAGTGGCTGAGTTGTTAGTTGATACTAACTCCATCTCCCCAACATTCTGCGGAACTCATGGCTCTTTTCTACAGCTTTAGTAAATGGAAGTGAAAAAACAAGAATTACTTTAAATACTTTAATATCATATGGCAATGAAATGGGAAACAATACCCAGAGGCTATGTGCCTCATGCTCATAACAACATGAACCAGCCTACTTCCAATCCTGAGTCCTCAGCTCTGAGTGAAGAAGGCATCCCTCAGCACTGGAGCATCCCTCAGCAGCCCTGAGCATTTCAGCACCCTGCTGCTGCCTCCCAACACAGGCAGTGGCCATCCCTGGGCAACTTGGATTGCCCCAGCTAAATATTCAGGGAAGCTTCAACCTCACCTTTAAGTGGCTCTGACCTCTTTCTCTCCATTCAGCCTGAGGCTAATGGCAATACAGAGGGGCTAAACCATGGAATAAGTAATAATTTAAGTATCTTCCTGAGTTCTAAAGCAACACACTGAGAGGTAAGCTAAAAAAAAAAGGGCCACGAGAATCAGAGCTGGACTGGGCTGATGGATGAAAGAGCTGCCCTTTAACAGAGCCTGGAAAAGCAGTCAGGAAGCTTGGTCTGAAAGTGTTCCTGCAAAGATAACTTTATCCTCTAGCTCTATGTAAAAAGAGATAAAAAACGGAGAGCAACATTTCCCTGTATTAAGTCTTTTGAGATCCTTGCAGGAAAGATGCTTACAAAGAGGATGGCTTAGGTCCTAAAGGTTGCTGCACATTACAAGTATTACACAGGGAACCATCATGGTGAAATAGAGTTTTCCAAAGCTACAATGAGCTGGGACAAAAAAAAAGAGAGGCAATCCCGTGAACATGCAGACACAGGGCACCCGCTGCTGTACAGGGTTGTGCTTGCACCTTATCTGCTTCACCCAAGGCTTCTTGGTGCTCCCTGTAGCACCTGACTCTGCCTAAACCTCTCTGGAAGGATGGAGCAGAGAGCATCTCCTCATCTGTCCAGGGCACTGGAGACTTCCAAGAAACGCCCTACACTTTTTAAGCTGGTTTCTCTGGTTTATGCTTCACAGAGTAAAACCATCTATCAAGTGAGCTGCAATGAGAGCTCTGACATCTTCCTGGCCATGCACATTCACACATGCCCCTCACCATGTAACGGGTGGCCACAAGCGGCTCACACTCCATCTGGCCATAGTTAAAGGGCTATCAAGAATAGGTCATCCACATGAATTTCCTCCAGTCTGGTATTGCACCAATGTAATGACATGACGCTGCTGAAATACAGACAAAGTCAACCCAAGGCCAGGCACAGCTATTCCCCAGGTACCCTTCACATAAATAAATAAGATAAAGCTTGGGAAGAAAAGCGCAGAAAATGGTTCTATTTACAGCTTGATCACACATCTTCCAAAAGCAATCGAGCCAGCTGGACAACTTACTATCTTCAACCACTCTCCTGTTGCAGGATGCTGCCCCTCCAGATTGGTTGGCAAGGAACTGAAAGTAGCTTAGAAAGCAACCACCCAGGCAGTTCAGATGGCACATCAAAAAAGATAACTGAGATGCAGGTAAGGACAGACTAGAGGTGCTGATGCTTCAGCCAGAAGGGGATTAACACAACAACTAGGTGATTTTGTGGTGGCTGCAGAAGAACCAGTACGAACCAGTTCACCCAAATATCTTACGGCTCATGGCCCATGAAGCATTAATTTCATTCTGTGGAAACCCTGCTGCCAGCTCAGTTTTCTGAAAGGAGAATCTGCTTAAACCAAGGTTTAGCTATTCCCATGACAGGCAATGCAGAACCAGCTTAGGTCAGAACTTAGAAAGCTCAAAGCAACTGTAAAACTTCTCAATAAACAACACTTCATGTTCACTTAATCAGTGGAAGAAAACTTTAGTCATCCTCTTCCTTACTTTCTCTGCAACTAATGGAGGAGATGGAAAGAGGGACAGCATAGTCTAATTGGTTGGGGGATCATCTTATCACGACCAGCTACAGAGGCTTTAGGACAATAATACACCGCAGATGGATGCATATCAGCCAAGCTATGTTAGAAGCAAAGTAATTTCTAGCAGACTGAGCCAGGAGACAGCCATTTCAATTCAGGCAGCTACAGCACTTGCACTTGGAGTATCCAAGCTGAGAAAGCCAAGGATTGTGTTTTCTTGAGCAAAATTCAAGGTGTGGTTGTTGGTCACTGCTGAGTAGCACCCCTATCTTGACTCTTGACCAGTGGTAGACCAAGGTGGCTTTCAGCAAGGTGTCCACCAGCATGAGGTGCTCATGCCTGTTCTCCAAGAGGCTGCATGTCAAACTCCCATGATCTGGCTTTGAAGGAATTACCTCACTAAGGTCAGGAACTATTATTTTTTTCCTAACCAATTATAAATCAAACATTCCATTTTTATAAAGGTTAAATGACCCTGGATTTTCCACACACCTGTGTGTGGACATTAGTGTGTGGGCAGGAATTGTTGAGGACAGCATAATTAGGAAAGTTTCAAGTTGCACAGTATCTGGAGTCTAGGAGTTAATATCGAATTGCTGCTGCCTTCCCTTATAAGTTTTCCGGAGTAACTTTGTAAAGCACTGGTGGGGTAGAAGATATTTGCTTTTCTAATTTACAGAACAGTTTAGCCAATCAGGCAGCTGAATCAGTGGCTTTGGTGGGGCACCTGCTGCCTATCACAGTGTCCCAGAAATAAAGATATCTCTGAAGTCCACTTTAGAAGTGAGGAGAGCTCTAAGTGCACTGTAATGCTTGTGGCTGAAGTCATACCATGATGACTTCATTAGTCATAATTCAGGATGTTACAGGCCTGAAGAGTGAAAACTTCAAGAAAGTGAACATCCCCATCAGAGCAACATGCACATCATTAAAGGAACAAAATAAATAGTTCCTTAAAAAAGACCTTTGAGTGTGTAATACTAGCAAAGGAGGGTTGGTTTATGACCATCATTGGTAGCTTCCTTTCCTCAGGCAAAGTGTACCACTAGCAATGGAATTCATGAAGGTAGAAGAGGATTTCCAGGAATACATGTATCTTTTCAGGGATACCCATTAATTATCTTCCTCTTATATATTCTAGGCCAGACAGTTGAAAATAATAAAAATAAACCCTCAAGGAGCTTTGCTCAAAATGAGCCAGTTGCGTGAAGATGTCAATGTACTGGGCTGGATGAGTGAGCTCTGAATTTGTCTGCAGATGTTCAGTAAGCAAAAAGAATATTTTAGTTGGGAAACATTCAAGTAACTGGTTTGGTTGGACACACTACATCCAGTTTTTCTGCTAGGTGCCATTAACCCTCTCACCCTCCTCACCCCAGTCTACACCCATTTGAACTGATTTGCAGAATACCCAGTCTGCAAGTTGGATGGGGCACAGCTGTGCAACAACGTGGTGTGTTGGTCAGGGTAGAAAGGCCCCAGCTAGCTTGACTACGCGGTCACCATGTGGGTATCTCAGGTTCTTTCAGTGACTCCATAGGCTTTGGTGGCATGGTATTTATTCTGCAAAAGAAAATTTATTTAGCCCACCAACCTGGCCTTTTCAGAGCAGCTGCTTCCTCTCTGCTCTGCTAGCTGCTCACCAATGGGCTCTGAAATGAAAAAAAAAAACAAAACTCACCCTGTCCTTCACCCAGAGCTTTGGGCATTCAGAAGGCAGAATTGGTCATAAAATTGTTGCAATGCCAGTCGAGGGCAGCCTAGGATCTACCCAGAAGCTTGTAAGCATGCTCCTGCTGCAACATCCCCCATCCCTCCAGGGTGTGGTGCCTTTGCTTCCAGCCCTTCATGTGCCAGGAAAACTGGAGGTAAGAAGAGTAAAAATAGTCATTAAACACAGGGCAATTTTTGCCATTGCATGATAGCAACTGCACCTCCCTCCTGCCACAGAGAAGGACTAGCACCAAATCTTAAACCACCTTTCCCCCACCCCACCCTTCCTGGGTTTAACTTCACTCCTGATTTCTCTACATCGTCACCCATAGTGGTGTAGAGGTATAGGGAACAGAGGTTGTGGACAGTCCATCACATGTTGTCTGTGCTGCTCCTTTGTCCTCACACTCGTCCTTGGCTCCAGTGTGGGGTCCTTCCCACGCAAGTCCTCCAGGAACCTCTTCATCATAAATACTTTTCCTGGGCTGCAGCTCTTCACAAACTGTTCCAGCATGGGTCACTTCCATGGGTTGCAGCCCTTCAAGAACAGACTGCTCCAGCCTGGGTTCTCCACGGGGTCACAATTCCTGCCAGCAAACTTGCTCCAGAATGGGTTCCTTTCTCCCTGGAGCCACCAGTTCTGCCAGGATCCTGCTCCAACACAGGATTCCCACATGGTTACCGCCTCCTTTGGACATCCACCTGCTCCAGCATGGGGTCCTCCACAGGCTGCAGGTGGATCTGCTCCACCATTAACCTCCATGGACTGCAGGGGATAGCCTGCCTTGCCATAGGCTCCATGGGCTGCAGGAGAATCTCTGCTCCAGCACCTGAAGAGCCTTCTCCTCCTCCTTCTTCAATGACCTTGGTGCCTGAAGAGTTGTCTCACACATTCCCACTTTTCTCTCTGACTGCAGTTGCTACTGAACAGGTTTTTTCCCCCCTTCTTAAATACATCATCATAGAGGTGCTACCACCATTGCCGATAGTCTTGGCCTTGGCCAGAAGTGGGTCCATCTTGTAACCAGCTGTCATTGTCTATGTTGTACACAGAGAGAACTTCTAGCAGCTTCTCATAGAAGTTATCCCTGTAAGCCCCCTTGCTACCCAAACCTTGCCACATAAACCCAACCAGTGACCAGTGAAAGAATAAACTCCAGTTGGTCAGTATTTATTTTTTTTTTGCAGACCATGTGTTAAAAATGCTTTCCTGCCCAAGGAGACTTCATACGATGGAAAAGCAAAGCTAAGTTACAACTTCTTAAAAAAATAGGACATGGCATTTTATAATTCCTTCCCTCCCCCCACTGCTGTGCAGAGCCACCCCACCCACATGAAACCGCCGTCTGACTCACTCTTGTGCCTCGCTTGGAGAGAGGCTTTCCACCAACAGGGGCACCTGGTCAATATCATGACATTCAGGGTGGTGTTGCCTCTTCACACTTCAAGTCATTTTAAATAGCTTTATATCTATGACTACAGGGCCCTTTACATAGAATAAGCATTACTGATGGAAGAGACATGTTGTCATATCCTCGCAGTAAGTAAAGGGTTCATATCTTCTGGAAAATTAGTCTTCTTGGGCCAAGCTGACTCGTGGGCTCAAACAAGACATCTCCTCTGTATCGGTTCCTTTGCAGGCTGACGATCCTCAGGCAGCGCATTACCGTCTGCTATTCTGGGAACACATATTTGACCTCTGTTCCAGGGGTTTATTGTCAACATGTGTCCACTGGGAGCCTGAGCAACTTCTCCCATTGTCTATTGTCTTATAAACAGGCTTATAAAAGTGCTGCAGGAAAGCCAATAATGCCCCAAAGTGGAAATTGCTGCTAACTCAAACGCTTAACTTCCAACTTGTATGGCTTGCAGCAGTAGGAGAGGTGAGGGGAGGGATGTACATATTCCTCTCCTCAGTTTCCCTGTGCCTTCAGACATTGCTGTGTTGGGACACAGAGCTGCCCTGCTGCTGCAAGTTTGCTCCATCCAAGGAGGAGTCTGCCGATGCCAAAAGCACTGTGTGAACAGGGGTTACTGGTCTCCAATGGCTTAAAGGGGAGAAACTGGAAAAAAAAAAAAAAAAAAAAGAGAAAAAAACATGGTGGCAAAGACACTTTGGTGGCTGACCCTAAAGCGAGGTTTCCTTTCTTCTTTACCAAAACTCCCAGTTTGTGGCTGGTCTATTGTAGTAAGTAGAGAAAAGCTGTTGGTTTTTTTTACAGTTAACAGCACGGAAGTCACTCAGCTTAATGAATGAATGAAACAAATCCCTGGGACCATGTTCACCCAAGGGAAGGCAGCATCCTTAGCAAACATCCCAGTGAGATTTGTTTAGTCATCTTCAGTTTCATAACAGTCAACTGCCAAATGGTGATGAGCAGAGGCAGAATCCCCTCTGATTTTTGAGAGGGTCTCACCACTTCCAATTTGCTGATGGGGACAGGCAAACGAAGGACATTTGCAGGCATTTTTGGGAACAAGAGTCAAGTTCCTCCCCATGCAGAGCAGATCAGCATCTGACATCAACTGGCAAGGACAAACTAGCAGCCAACTGCTTGTCCTGTGACACCAGACCTGGCAGAGGGGGCAGGAAAGGAGAAAATGGGACAACCAAAGACTTACGTCGGCATTGCTGCCAGAGGCATTGTATCCTCCTCTGATGGCAGGAAATACTGCATCCTTCAACAGCTGTTGGTACGTTCCAGAGTTAACAAGATGCCAGCTAGTGGGACATACTGTACCATCAAACAGTAAAGCTCAACCATGGTAAGGGGAAGTCATCCTCTGAGTGATGTGAGACACACCACCCAAAGCTACACACACACTGGGAGCACCCCTGACCCGTGCTTGGTGATGCTATGTCTTGGGAGAGCAGAACCTGCCTGCAATATGCCTTCTCCACTGTCTCTAAGCTCTTTACTGCTCATGGCCATCACACTTTAAGCAAAGGCTCCCTTCCCAACAGGGACCATTTAAAAGTTGCTCAAGAGCCTGCAAAGGTTATGTTGCCTTATTCTCTGAAGGCAAAGCAGTTTTAGCTGGAAAAGAAAGAAAACACCCAACAGCAGCATCAACAACAACAAAAAAGAACAACCCATGGTGTTTGTTTACAAGAGCACATTCATTGGTGTCTGGAGGGTTGACTCCAGTCTAAAATGAAAAGGGGTGGCACCAGTCAAGCTGTGCTGTTAAACCAGTCCACCTCCCATTGCAGGGTGGTCCAAGAGCTGGCCTTCTCCAGCCTCCTCCCTCAATGGACCCTTTCCACCCAGAAAACCCTGGGGAAGCATGGCTTTGGGGTACCAATGGGTGAGCAGCTGCCACCCTTCCCTGTGCAGGGTGGAGAAGGGTCTTGGCATGAAGAGCTGGGGTTGGTGGCCTCCTGGGCACCCCCATGGAGGAAACAGGGGAGGTCACACCACCATCTGCTTTGCTCTGCAGGACTGTGCCTGACTGCACAGTGGAGACCTATTCTAAGCCTGCTTGGCACAGAGCAGAGCAGAAACTTCCACAGAGCATGCCAGACCTTATACAGCTCTGTCTGCAGCTGTTTCACCAACCACAACTGTTCACGCAAGACAGAAAGGTTGAGCTTTGGCTGCTCCTGGTGCATAAGGCACTGTCACATCATGCAGCCCAGTTCAATGATCAAAGGGATACACAGATACTGTCAGAAAGTCTGCTGAGATGGGTACAGCATACATATGAAGAATGCTGAGCAACCTGCTCTAGTTGCAGATGTCCCAGCTCACTACAGGGTGGTTGGACTAGATGACCACAAAAGGTCCCTTTTCCAAATAAAACATTATATAGTTCTGAGTTTAAGATAAATAAAAGTATTTGTGGGTTCTTTAAGTCTCAGAAATAGCATCTCTCATTGACCATTCATCCCAACATACAGCTGTACTCAAATACAACTCACCCAGCAGATGTAAAATTACCTCTACCTCCAAAACACCTCCAAACACGCTCAGGCACTTCCTAAAGTGCCTCTTTTAGCTGTGATTTTTATCTGAATGTTGGAATTGTTAATGAACCTGTTCTTTACCTGACAAAACACCACGTTGCTTCTCAAAATGGGGTCAACTTCCTTAGATGGGGCAAATGCAGATTTGTCCTGAGAAGTGAAAAGAAACACTTTTGAAGTTGCAGAGTTGTAATGTTGAAAATAAAACCCCACAAATCCAATCAAGGGACAACTCTCTAGAGCCATCAGTAGCTTCACACCTCACTACACAGAGAGAGGGGCTTGTTTCCCCTCCAAGCCCAGGCATTGGGAGCATACCCTGCTGATATGCCTTCCTCTAGAAAAAAGTCTTCTTCACACCCAGCCCAACAGAAACTGTGTCCACATCATGACACAGGTGAGGAGGAGTATGAGCTTTTGAAGGGGAGGTATTGCCTGGCTTCAGGACTACCCCCCCCATCTTCATGACCGCCATATCACCCTCTAGTAAGTAGGTATCCAGCTTCAGTCCTACCACTGCATTATTCAGCTACTCCTTTCTCAGTTCTGATTTCACTTCTCCTTACAGCTGCTTTGCTATTAAACCATGGAAGTGAAGCAGCCATTTGGACCCTAAAACTTCAAAACCTCAAGAGTCACAAATCTTCCAGTTATGCTTTTCTTATGTGGTCCAGACACATTTTTCAGGCTTGTAGCATCGTCTGAACCCTGCTTTCCTTTATTTTGCCTCTGAAATTGGCACCAAAATCTGTTTGCACTATGTAATCAAAAGGTGTATTTGTCGCCGCAGCGCTACATCTCGCATGGAAAATGGTCTCTCTCATTTCTTCCCCCTGTAATTCTCAGAACGACTTGGCACTGGCAGGGACAGGTGCTTAAGAAAAGCTGATATATGGCAATTTTATGCTACTGCATGAAGCTGAAGCTTGTTTGCAATCCTGATATAACAGAGGAGCACTGCTGTGCTTCCACTAAACCTTGGCTTTATTAACGGCACGCAGGCTGGGAATGTGAATGGCTGGCAAACCTGCATCCTCCAGCATCTGTAGAAAGACATTATGAATTAACACCCCCAACACCCCCCCCTTTATTCCATTAAGAAATGGTTTCAGAAATCCAGAGCACAAGCAGCAAGCGCTGGTCGGCTCTCAGCGATGTCAGATGCATGTCAATAATATTACTTAATGGGTTTTCATTGTCTGTATTCCTAAGTTCCCTTTCATGCAGCCATTGCCTCAAAGAGTAATTATTACCCTTTTTGGGTGGTTTTGCTCTTTTGGCCTTTGGCCTCATGCCTCAGAAAACCACCTAGGGTATCCAATCTCATAGAAAGGCTTTGTGGCCAGTTGTGCTTTCTGGAGTAAGTACTTTTTTTTTTTTTTTCCTAACTTAAACAAACCACATAAACATTTCAAAATATCCTTAGTTTCCATTGGTCCTACAATGTCATTACCCACCCCGCTGCTCTGGGTCTCTGCTGGCTGAAGAGAACAGCATCAGTAAGGATGCTCATTTTTCTTGCAGGGGAATAACAGATAGGAGAGCATGTTTTATTCAAAAGGAGGTTTTGGAGCAACCATTTTATTTAATGTTGTATATTTACACACTTCTAGTATCTTCAAACATATGACACAGGAGCCTCAGAGCTGATATTTACCCTGTACTATTAGATCTCAATATATACTGGGGTTTTTGTTTAAGTTGAGTGGCAAGACTCTTTCCCTGTGCACTTTCAGTTTGCTTCAAATTTCAAGCTCATTTTTATACCATATTATAGCCATATTTATTTAAGTTCCTACATTCTGTCAAAGTCTGTTTACACAAAGAACATTTGTTTTCACTACTGCTTGCGAGGAATGAATATAATAAGTGCCAAGGGATTTTAAGAAGTTCAGAGAATTAGTATTTGGAAACAATACGTTGGGCTATTTCTTAGGGGAAGATTCATGGAGCACAGACACATTTTATACTAAATCTATCAGGATGAAGAAGTTTTCATGGAGTCAAAGCATATCAAGCCTCTTCTCAAGTTTCAAACATTTTCTAAAATCATGAGAGTTTCTGGAAAAAAAACAATAGGGTTGGTTTGGTTGTGTATTTTTAGTTGTTGTTTTGTTGGGTTGTTCATTTTTTTTGTTTG
Source organism: Corythornis vintsioides (assembly GCA_025447755.1). Taxonomy (NCBI): domain Eukaryota; kingdom Metazoa; phylum Chordata; class Aves; order Coraciiformes; family Alcedinidae; genus Corythornis; species Corythornis vintsioides. The sequence goes on along the minus strand of JAOEGS010021313.1, from coordinate 58,574 downwards.
TTTGTTTGTTTGGTTTTTTTCAGAGACAAAATGGACAAGTAGGTGAAGATAATTTTACTTACTGAAATCAAAACCTGGAGTCCGGTACTAAAAACTGCTGCCCCACAGCATCCCTTTCCACCTCGCTGCTTCACATTCTGAAATAAAGAGTTACGACCAAATTATTTGTCAGAGGTTGTTTGTTGTAGCTTTAATGCACACTGTAAATCCCAGCATGCACTAGCCCTTGTAATTCTGATTTTAAGACCATCAAGAAGAATATTTTAACTCAATCCTGCTTGCAGATCTAAACATGTAGGGATTTGCTTCAACGCTTGTGTGTCTCAGAGGCTGATGTTACAAAATATCAGGGGTAATTCTGAAGCTCTGATAGGCAAATAAGGCAAGGTAAGAAAGAAGGGTCTGTCAAGGTTTTATGTCACAGCATTGTGTAGAAATTCATAAATAAGCCCCATCCTGTTTGCTCCTGAGAAGCAGATTGAGTAATGGCTCTCCCAAAATCAGCATTAGCATTACAAGTTGCAAGTGCTGACACATCATAAAAATTCATGTCGTTTTGTTTTGGATATTATAATACCCTTCACATTTCAACTATTCCTAGGAGATTTCTTCTGCTATCTGGAAAATAATGAAGTATGTAATGGGTTATTCCTTTCTTGGCTGTGTCCTAACAAGCTAGAAACATGGGGGTATTGCCATTGAAGCATTAGAAAACAGAAAACACACCACACCAATCAAACAAACAAACAAACAAACATAAACAACAAAAAAAAGATAAGCCTTCAAACAGATTTACTCATACAGTTGATGCATTTAAGCTCTGTGTGAATACCAGACAATACCCCCATATTCTATCTTCTATACAAATGCCTTTAAATGTGACTGCATTATCCTGTGATCCATTTGCATGTCTTCTGTAGGGGAAACCTTTGTTATCTTGACTTTTAAAGTCCCTAAGCACCAACCCAAAGAGATTTCTAGAGGTTTGTCATTAGAGGCTAAGGTAGATTTATTTATGATCCCTTGCGTTTCCCTGACACCTTAAACCTGGCCATCCATCACAGGCAGATGATGTTCTCTTGCAGAAAAAGCTCTGTGGCAATTCTCATTTTTTTACTGTTCAATACTGAGCAGATTACCTATTTACCCCCTGCCCCAGAGCCCTCTTCTGCCTTCACTGCACTAATTCCGACCACCCCATCTGGTGCCAGGCTCCCTACTAAAAATGCTTTGAGCTCGAACTGCAGTGACTGGAAAGCACAAGAGGTTGCAGGAGATGGGCAATGCTTCCCAATGACAGCACCTGCAGAAGACTCAGCGATTCACTTTCATCCACAGCATTTGCTGGTTGCAGAAGCAACGTGACTCATCTGCTGCTTTTCCCAAAGCAGTCCCCAAACACCTGTAATTACCGTCAGGCTTTGCCCATGGAAAAATGAAAGGTATCCCCACTGGGTCACCTGCAGGAACTCAGGCATCACAAAGCAAGGTCACAATGTCGGATTGCAACGAGGGGCCTTGGAGGGCCAGAGACAGTACCCAGAGAGAGTGGCAGAGTCCCTGAATCTTCCCATTTGAGATGTGCTATGATGCTCAACATTGTCTTAAATATTCAGTGATCATTTCTATTGCTAGAGGACAGTTTCTCTCTGCGCTCAAGACTTGGCCTCTCTCCTAATCAAATCTGCTCAAGCAATAAATTAGTTACAGTGTCTCGTATTTTTCATATATAAAGAACATAGAAATTTAAAGTTTCCTCCTTGAGATGTAGGGTAAGAAGCCAGTTCTGTCCTGGCCAGTGTCTTATGAAGCCTGGAGATGAGCTTGCTCCATCCCAACTGCACTCATGCCCTTCTCATCCTGGCTCTTGTCTGCAGTTTATTTGCATTTTGTTTTTGGAAAACAGCTTCTAAGAGGCTTGTGCAGGTATTTCTGATATTTAACATCACATATTCAGCACAAAACCCACAAGGCAGGAAGCCTTTTGAGATTACAGAAAAATAACACAACTTGGGTGAAGTGTCAACTGAAATGAAACTCGCCAAGTCCCAGTCCCTACCCAGGAGCCCTCACCACCACTCGGAAAGCCAGCAGAGATCCCTGTCCTTGAAGCCAAGTCACACAACATATTTGTCTCATGACTAGATTGACATGAGCCCAATTCAGGGATGTGTTTTTCCAGGCCACAAGCTGGTGCAAAGTAAATGTAATTGTTCTATGAACAGCCTCCTGCATTTGTTTAGGGTTTGTCATTTCCACGGGCCTGTCATTAATAAATGAGTACGCAGGAATATTCACGTAACGCTAATAGCCAGAGGGCATCTGCTAGAAGATTTGAAGCGACCGGTCACAGAAAAGCCATGTGAAGCCTTCCCGTGGGTAGGCAGCGAGCCTGCTGGCTCTGCTCAGCTGCTCTACTCCGCTTTGCGGCTGCGCGGGTTCGCACAGAGGCTGCACCACCCGGCAGCACCTTGTGCTGGAACCCACAGCCCCACAACCATGCTGCCCCATGAACGAAGCTGATTGGGTCTTGCACAGCAGCTTCCCCATGGCCCCAGCACCAGGGATTGTACTCTGGGAGGCTGCGTCAGGAAAGCGCCCAGCACTGGGCAAGGCTCCCACCACCCTCTCCCAGCCCCATGCATCCAACCCTGCCCTCCCTGAGGGCCACGGCCCCCTCTCAGCTGCTGTTTAGCTGTTTATTTATCCCAGCTAAAGTGTAAAAGCTACAGAATAAATAGCCCAGGTGGAGGGAAAGTGAAGCAGCAAGCTAAAAATAAGGGAATTGGTCTCAATGAGGGGAGGGAGGCAGACTCCTGCAGCTAATAATTCTCATCATGGCCTAGAATAAGCTAAATGAGGGCCACTGGAGATGTCCCTGGGGGCCTGTACTGCCCGGCTCTCCAGGCATGAAGGGAGGCAGGAGGAGCAGCCAAAGAGCTTGTCTAGCTGTGTAGAACCCATCTGCTGCTTGGCTAAAGAGTGAGACCCTTCCCTGGCAGAGGTTCCATGTCAAAAAAGGGATTTGGGAAACCCTCTAGTAGTTGTTCCCTTTGGTGTCTGCATCCCTGCAGCACTGGTTTCACCACCTCTGGCAACCCAGAACAGGACAGACACACCATGTTTCTCTGGGCTCAGCATCCCCAACACTACCTGCCATCTTTCAGGAGCTGCAGGCTTCTTCCCCATGATGTTCGTCTGTGCAGCGGCCAATCCTGGTTCCAATCCCTTGGGTTATTCAAGTAGGAAGTGGAAAAAAAGGGCAACAGTGCTGGAGGTGGTGAGGAAGATGCTGAGGAGAAGGCATGCTGAGGTTGGGGCCACTCGTGACACTGGTGTTCCTCGAAGTTGCAGGCAGCCACACCTCTTCCTGCATGCAGCCAGGCCATGGGTTCGGCAGCACAATGCTTCCTGTTGTTAGAAAACCTCAGGAGGCGGTGAGCTTATGAGCGAGTGAGTCGGGAGAAGACAGCATTGCCCTGTGCAGCCCGCGTAGTGGGGCAGCTGGCTGAGGATGCCCAGCTCATCTCATTTGTGTGCTCACACTCAAGGAGCAGGGATGATGAGAGCAAGTGGGCGCACAGTGCTGCACCACTGCAGCCAGGCATGGGGAACATCCACCTGCACAAATCCATCCAGAATTCCCAAATCCCTCTGCTGATCATCCATCTCACTTGCTCTGGGAGGGACATGGGATTCCAGAAAGCCCAGAGCTGGAGAGACCTGCAGAGCCTTGGGGTGGGAGGACGCTCAGATGAGATGACCAGGCCTCCTGAGTCAAGAGAGAAGAAAATAACGATTATAATAATAACAAAAAAAAAAACCAGCATCCACCCTGGTAAACAATAGCAGGGAGGCTCAGCACCCACACAGTCACTCTGGGGAGGGACCCCAGCCCCGTCCCCCCCAGAGGGGACTGGGGAAGTGGCAAGTCCCTCAGCTGCCGCAACACTCACTCTGCTCGCTTCTCCCCACGGCTGCGCATTATCATCATCATCATTTATTCATTCCATGACCTTGAAATCCCTCTCCCTTACCAGAAAAACAACGAATCCCCATCAGAAAAGCGGGCTCTACAAAAGAGAGGGAAAAAAAAATCCCACCTAAAAAAAATAATAAAAATCATTCAACCTCCCATGTTGCTTGTATTAGGTCAGATGGGAGAACTTATTTAATTAGTGACTTTTATAGGGCTTTATTTTTCGATGCCCAGTGGAGTAGTTAAGATTGGCAATAAGAAAGAAGTCTGGTCCCACGCCAGCCATCCGAAGACAATAGTGCAGGGAAGAGAGAGCTGAGCAATATATTTGAATGTTTTCAATGCCTTGGGTTTTGGGTTTTTTTTTTATTTATTTTTTTTTAACTTTATTTTTCAGTGCCATATTCTAAAACCATTTGGAGGGTGTACACTGAGGGGAGGGGAAGGAAATTGTTCAGGGCGGCCCGAGGGGAGGATAATGATGAATAACGGAATGAACCCAGGGAAACCGCTTCTCCACTGCTGGGGAAATTTCCCCCAATGAGACCTGCTCCAGCACAGACAAGAGGCTGGCTGGCGAGTGGCCAAGCACCAGATTGTCAGTGTAGATAGAGGTGGATGGGTCAGGTGTATAATCATGACATGTAACTGGGAGGAAAGGACATAAGAAAAGTGCCAATTCCCACTTCCTTTGCATAACCCATTTCTGTTGCTCATCCCTATCACAACAAAATCCTGTGGCTTTATCCCCATGATAAAAACACCTCCTCCCATGCTTCCCACTGAAGGAATAGGAAGAGAGGGTTCAGATTTACAGATTTCCCACCATGGGACTCTGCTTTTCCCACCATGGAAAAATGGCTGTAGATGCTGGGGAGCGAGGCAGCTTCCCTAACAGCCATCTCCTGAGCTGCCACTCCCCCAGGATGAAATGCAGCACATAGAGTATAAACAAAACCAGATGCTGTGCTAGAGGCTTTATGGCAGTGAGGGTTTTGCTCTCTTCAGCCCCAAGAGTTGTGCTACCCATTCACCATCCATCTATAGGGGAGCTTCCAGATTCTGATGGCAAAGCTCTTCAACACCAAGTGATTGAAGGATGTTCATAGGCCGCCATCTAAGACAGTAGCCTCTCCAGTGTCCAAAAAGCCCCATGTAGCCTGGGTTGCTCAGGAGCCAAACTTTTCTGCTTGGGAGGAGAGTCAGTCTATTTCCTGACAGTAAGAATGATATAATGGTGTTCAACACACCCCAAAAAACCCCCACAAAAACAACAACAACAACAACAAAACCAACAAAAAATGGCTAAAAAAAAAAGAAGCAGCCCCCAATAAGCTTTGTCCTTCACAAAATGAAAAATATGGTTGTTTTGTTCCACGGGAGGAACAGCGGAATCGGGTTTAAAATCGACAGCGGATTTGGCCAGATGCCACAGCCCTTCTGGCTTCAGCTTCTATCCAATAGTCATCTCCCTGCCAATTTGGAGTGCACAGGACACAGCTACACACCTGATGATATGCTGAGTAATGGCCTTGGCTTGCAGCTATCTGGTCTGTGCAGCAGGGAAGTGGGAGGGCGGCCATTTATCAACGGCGTTCATCGGAGCGGTTGTGGCTTCCCAGTGGTGGCAGCTCCCTGGCGCAGGGGCTGGCGCTGCATCACGCCAGCAGGGATGCAACTGTTGGGACCTAAAGGATGAGGTGGTGCTCCCCGGTGTCCAGCAGGTGACTCGTTGCAGAGACACTAGCCCATGAATCACCAGTGGCTCTAACAGCATTCTTGCAGCTTTGAAGGAAAGCAGGCATCCCAGCATTTAAAAGTTAGGTGAACTGGTACTATAGAGATGGTGATAGGAGGCCAGGCAGGAGTTCATACTTCTGTCCTTGGTGTAGGTGCTTGCATCATTATGAACCCCTGGGCTGCTCACTGTGATAATGAGAAGGGGATGCTTTCAATGGGACAAGAGAAAATGGCATCAAGTTGTGCCAGGGGAGGTTTAGATTGGATAAAAAGAAAAATGTCTTCCCCTTAAGGTTTGTCAATCCCTCAATCAGGCTGCCCAGGGCAGCAGTGGAGTCCCTATCCCTGGAGGGGTTTAAAAGCCACAGAGATGTGGTGTTGTGGGACATGGTTTAAGTGGTGACCTGGCAGTGCTGGGCTGGACTCTATGATCTTAAAGGGCTTTTTCAACCACAAGGATTCTACAATTCTTTAAACTGACATCTCGCTATTAATTGGCTTCTCCTCCTACCCTGTTAGGGATCCCGCTGCAGTATTGGATGGTTTAGGCTAACCCCTGAAAGCATGTGCCCCATGGTGGTCACTCCAGCCTGAGTGCCACATGGTGCCAGTTCTCACCCTAGCATGCAGACTGCCTCTCACTGGTGCTCCACAAACCCTCATCTTCTGCTACCTTCCTCCTGCTGCATCATCACTGACCACAGCACCAGTGGAAAGCAGCATCCTCATTGCCATTTTCTGGTGTGCAGGGGAAGGATTTGCCTGGGAGAGAGATGGGAAAGTCAAGAGCACTGCTCTGCCACAGAAGCTGAGAGGCCAGAAGGGCTCTTGCGCAACGGCAGAAACTTTAGGAGCACGTCCTGGTATCTATACGGTTATTTGTATCAGAGCGCTGACAAGAAGGAGCTTTCAGCACCGCAGCTTGGGTGACAATATTTCTTTCCTCACTATTCCTGCCTTGACATCAGTGAGAGAGTCGGGGCTCCACAAGGGCATTGTAAGACAGCAAAGACAATTAGAAGTTAGAAATGGGAAAGGACATGTCATAAAAGTCATCATTAAGCCTTCCCTTCATTCCCTCCACGTTTTTCAAGGGGAAAATGTTCCCTCTGCAAAAAGAAATTTGGAAAATTTCCACCTATTCTACTGGCTGCATCCATGAGAGTATTTCTGCCTCTGGCAGTAGCTTCTGCTCGAGTCTCGCTGTGCCGATGAGACATACGGCTCCGACGTATGGCTCCAGTATCTTTCTTGAGCAAGCGCTGGTGTGAGCAATACAGCAGGAGGTGCTACAAATAGGCAGAAAGTTTTGCAAAAACACGGAGTGGGAAGAGTGTGCTGTTGCAGCTGAAACCTGTGCTTGCTACATTGAATGCAAACAGTACCCTGCTCCCAAAATTGCACAAAGCCAGCAGCTAAAATAGCTGTTTTTTTGACCTTTTTATCTTCTCCCATTTCTCTGAGCTTTGCCAGTCTCCTTTTGCCTGCCCCAGCCACCTGCCTTTGTCATTAGCAATAATCAGCAGCAATAAATAGGTGACATTTCATTGCTGCAGAAGCAGCCTGAGATATTTTGGGGCAAGGCAGTTGGGCTGGGGCTTGCAGAGCCTGCTGGCCAGTGAGAAAAGACACTGCTAAAGTCACCTTACCACCCATTCTGGAGTTACAAGGTCTGCTGAGAGCAACATGCTTGTGAAGAGTCATTGAGGGTATCCGAAGTGTCCCAGATGGAAAGTAGCTGGGCTGGAGAGGAGGCACCAAGAAGCAGTGGCTTCTGCATCAGCAAAGAAAAGAGGGAGGGAGAAAAGATCAGGGGCAGCATGGACAGGAGCAAAACCCAAGTATGAAGCAGTTGTGGTGGGAGTAATTGAAGGAAATAGAGGAGATCTCTGCTGAAGACAGAAGCTCAAGAATGGTCTGCACAGGTCCCTGTAGGACTTGCAGAAGAGGCAACTTGATGGGTGTTGGGGGCTGAACCATTGTGACCAGGAAGGAAGGAGACCCCAGACTGGTGGAAAAACAGGTGACCAGGACAATGGGATGAACGTGCTCTGCTCTTTTAGGTGCTCAGCTCTATAGGAGCTATCTGCAGAGGTACCTTTAAGGCTCTGGGCTTCACGTGCTTCAGTCACGTTTTAAAAATAGGACAGGAGGCTTCTACATCACTTAGGTATTTTGGAAAATTTTACTCAGCCTTTCTGCAGCTCCTGTCAATCCTCCTCAGCGTGGAGCCGAGACACATACATGGCACGTACACAAATAGCACGCTTCCTGGGCCCCTCTCAGTCATTGCTGGAGATACCTCGAAGGACTGCCCAGTCCACCTCCACACCTCAGCAAGAAGGGTTTGGGGGAATGACACTTCTGGCTGTCTTTGCACCAGTAACCCTAGGTTGTCAGATGAGTCACTAAAAAGGACATCTCAGCAAGGAGATGCTTTTACCTCCAGGGTTGAGCTGGTGCTTGAGTGCAACCTCCTCCAGGGATATTCCCACCATGGCAGATGCTGACCCAAAGCAGAGCCTCCGAGGTCTTTGTTGCAACTCAGTGGAAAGACGACAGCACATGACATTGTGCGGGTGTCTTCGCCTCCCCCTGCGGTCACTGTTGGATGAGAAGATCAATGTGTGAATGTAAAGCAGCAGCTGAGGGAGAGAGCGCTGCCCGGTACACTGCCAACGGCAGGGAGAGAGCAGCAGGGAAGGATGTTTCCTATTTGGGCTTTTTCAGATCAGAAAACTCCGCAAAGTTCAGCTCAGACAGTCCTATCCAGATCGCAGGGACTGTTTGTTCCCAGTTTTGGCAGGGTAGTGAATGATGCATGAGTAACAGCATCCCTTAATTAGTGTAATATGATGTACCAGGTTAGAAAGCACTCTCTGGTTTTGTTTTTCCTCGGCGCGCATGTGTGCGTTTTTCTTTAAAAGAGAAGGGAACGAACAGAAAACACTGCAGTTGTGTTTTTGTTGGTTGGGGCACCGATGAACCCTGTTCCGATTGGGCTGCTTATGAATCACTGGAGAGCCAGATCCACACCAAACAGCGCGGCAGCCAACCTGATGTCTGCTTGGCAGTTGTACTGAGCAAAAGCTCCTCAGTTATTGTTTTTGCTGCCTGATTCTTAGTAGAATAAAGAGGGAAAAAAAGCAACAAAATTCCAACCACCTTTGAATTTCTGAGACGAGGCGTGTAGGAGGGTGTGCATGCGCGAGCACCTGTGTGCACACATACCAATGTGCACAGAGCTTGCTTTGACTCTTGGGATAACGAAGAAAGCTCCATCAAAGGTTTATTTTCCTTTGTCTATCTGACTCCCTTTCTTCCCTCCCCCGACTGTTTTTGTTTGAGGCGTTCACACCATGCCCATCACAGCCTGGCCATCGGGAATGATGTTTTCATTACTGTGACCACAAAGGACATCTCCTGCCCTCCCACCCTTCTTCCTATGGCATGTTTCCCCAGCACCTCTGCACCCAGGAGCTGCTCTGCCAGTCCCTGACCATCACCTCTGTGCCCGCTCTTTGGGGAGGGACCCTTCACCACATGCCACCAGCACCTGTCCTCCACCCCAAGCATCTCTCCCACTCTCTCACCAAGAGGATCACTGCCGCCCACCCTGAAACCCCAGGCTTAGCCCCTTCTCCTCTCACTCCTGCTTTTTCCAGGAAGGGATGCCTCTAAATCTACCTCCTTTTTCTCCTTTCCTTCAGGGCTTCCAGGAGCCACGGGAAAGATGCTGCTGGACAGATGAAAGATGCTGTGAGGCCTGTCTGCTTTTTCCCATGGGACCCCTTCAGCCTCTCCTTGCCCAGGGAACAGGGGTAATGGGGGGAAATCACTGGCACTGAAGGCTGTGGAGCAAAGCAGCACCAGGATCTGGGACCAGTGTGGAAAGAGAAAGCTCTCTCCCACTGGGTAACCCGGCAGCAACTGCTATTTCAGTAAACATATCGTTTTGCGCTCAGTAAACACACATTCCAGAGGAATGCTCTCATTGTTTTTTTGCTCTGTAATGCATTAATGAAGAAATAAAGTTTAGGTTGTGTAATGGTGACAGCTTGAAGTCATTTTGCCTAGTGTTATTTCTCAGCAAAGGCTCAGCTCTCTCTGGAACAGGAGGAAGAAAAGACGACCAGATTTCTCTTCAGACTCACCAACATGTGCAAAAAAAATCAAAACACGACAGCAATTAACTCCCCTCCACATGCCCCAATAAAACTACCTCTGTCGCTCACTCCGAGCTTTGTCACGTATGGGGCTGTTTACGGAGGACACAATACCGAGTGGGTTTATACAAGGCTCTTGTTTTAATTTTTGTTTTATATCCACTGGAACCCTCAAGTAGTGAATTCATTTCCTGATATAGTAAACATTTCTGATGGCCAGGATTTTTTCTCTTTTCCCAAATGAACACAACCCCCTGCTCTAACTCACCAGCAGCGCAGTCTACACAAACAGATCTGTCAGCTACAGTTTCAAAGAATGCATCTTAAGCACGCAGCGAGGAAAATAAACAAACAGCAACGCCTTCACGAGAGCCTGGCAGATCCCGCTGAGAGCTGGAACCTCTTCCCCCCAAAATCTGCTCGAGCCCTCAGCTGCATGTGGAAACAAACTACCAGCTTGTCCCCATATCCCAGGAAACAACCCCGCTCTGGCAGCCGCACACCGATGCTGCCGGCTCGCCACTGATCCATCTCCGCGGTCCCTCTGATTTGTGACCCTATCTGCACTATGCAAATATCTTCTGACAGCTCTCTTTTCCTGTCATTAAAACAAACAATGGCCCCTGTAACCAAAAAGGAAATCAGTAACAGGCGAAAGCTGTTCTCTCTTTTTCTTTGCTTCTTTTTCTCCCTAATTAATTAATTAATTTATTTTTCCTGGGTCTGGGACTAACTATTAATTACCCTGAAAGATTTACAGACCTTTTCCTCTCCCAAACTGTTTTACTCATCCTAGTGGTTAACCCAAAATGTCTAATGTCATTTGCTCTTCTAAAAATGAAAAAAAACCAAACCAAACCAACCAAAAACCCCAGTGATAAACCAGCTGAAAAACACCTGTCTTTTTTTTCTGATTTACATATCTCTTCATCCATACACATACAGACAACTAAAAAAAGCCAATAACTAAGGAGGATTTGAGGAGCTTTTAAAACAGTTCCCTGTCTGCCTGGAATAAGTTAAATATTGTTCTGAAAATGGAGAAACACAAAGTAATGACAAATAAGAAGGTATTGGTGCTGGATGTGAGCAGGAAGGCAGACCTTCCTCTCATCCAGCCTGGACTGAACTACACATCCAGCCCAAAAAGCTGCCTTGCTGGTGATCATGACTTCCTCTGACCATCTGTTTCTAGCCCATCCCAGCACCCAGAAGCTCTGGCTTTGTTTTCAGTGGGAAAGAGGCTCAATCCAGAGACCTGGGGGTACTTACTCCTGGGTTTCGCTTGTCTTTTAAATAATATGATATATAAATCCTAAATTGGTACAGTTTTCCACCCCATCGCACAAGCTTTGTGCCTGTAGGGCTCAACTGAAGTCAGTGGTGTTAATGTTGACATAGGATCATGATGACCAAGTGGGAAATTAGTCCTGTAACACTTGATTGTCTTCTGCAAACATTTCTAAATGGTCTTAATGGTTTTGTTTGCGGTATGTGTTGCTTACTCCTGATTGTACTTCTGCCAAGTTGTACTTTTTAACTGTAAACACTGGCCTCAGAAAATCTGAAGTAAAGAAAACCAGAAAAGATGTTCAAAATAATGTTACAACCTAATTTAATTTATCCCTTGGTAATTGCATTTGTAGGAAATGAACAACACAAACAGAACTGAAGCCCTTCCAGCCAGCACAATTGCTTTCACATGCAGACACATTGGTTACAGACAGCACACGGTTAAGTCTCCAACCGGGTCACAAGAAGGGTTTGGAAGCTGTGAGCTGACCTGCCTTAGGTCCCTGCTCGGAGGTGCCACCTACTGAATGTCAGTCCTGCTACCACAGTGATCCAGCCTGGTCAGCTCTTAATTCTTTCAGCACCAACCGACCCACTCCACATGTAGATCCCGATGGCAAATATAGTGGGATGACTACTCACCAAACTCAATTAACCACACAATTGTAGCCCTGTCTCCTGACCCTGTTCCAGTGAGATGTTTACATGCTCACCTAATCGTAATTGTATTAACTTCTCTGAGTAAATCCCACGGAAGTTAGGCCTGGATTTGCAAAGGCTGCAGGAACTTCACAGACATGTTTGATACACTTGTTATTATGTGTACAGTTTCTCTGGCCATTCCTGAGTCCCTGTAAACTGTGCAGCCTGACTATTAGCAGTTCAACTATTTGTTATTTGCTCAACTTGTGGGTTTTATTTTTCATTTGTGCTCTTCTCAGGGAGTTTCTGTTTATCTCTGTCATGCTGAGGACTTTCTCCGCTTTGATTTGAGGAGTCCCAAACTCATGTGCAGTTCTCAAAACCGGTTATGCAAACCCCTCACTGAGCAGAGCCACATGAACGTGGATTTGCACAAGTGTTTCTCCAAGGGTTCCACTTTACACCAGCATCTGCAATGTGTCCCCCTCCTCCAAGCACTCCAGCCAGTGGTGCTGTACCTGCCCCCTTGCTTGCCAGAAGCAGCCACTAGGAGAATCGCCATCCTTGCCAAAATAAACTAATGTTTTTTTATTTGAGGGAGGACTTGTAAATAGTATTTTTCTAGCATTCACCCAGTTGTAAGTGGAACTCCCTGTGTGATGAATGCTGTTTACAGTGCAGCTCTGTTTGTTGTGAAACAGGGAAAAAAAAAAAAAAGCAGTTTTTTGCACTTGCCGGCAGTGTGCCAGTGCGGTGGAGGAAGGTACATCCCCTCCTGCTGTCACTCTTGCATGAAAAGCCAATGCCCCGCTTCTTGCTCTGCTTCACACTAAAAGCCCACATGGATGCACAGGATTTTCAGGTTCTCGGGGTAGCAAATTGTAAGAAAGATGAATGTGAAAGTTGTAAACTGGATCAAGGAGCTTAGACGTTTTCCCTCCAAATCTTGCCATGGCTATGCCACTCTAAGAGTCATTAAAGGGAAGACACGATACGCCCTGCAAGGAATGATAAGCTGCATCTGCCTGTAGATTCACAGTCAAAGCTCATTCCCAGATAGAGGAAATGTAAGTAGCAAGCAAATTTCTGAAAACCAACTCTTTCTGGGCCAACATAAGACACAAGGGGCTTGGGTGTGGGGCAGAACCTGGTGTGGCACAGAAGGAAGCTGGATCAGAGTGCCAGAAGTCCCATTTCTTCCACTTTATCTCTCCAGGTAGTTGTGGCTTCTCCTACACATCCCAAGAAACCTACACTTTCGCAATGATGAAATCACACTTTTCTCCCACAAGGGAAAAGGGAGTATTTTTCTTCTTGCTTTTTCCTGTTTTTGCCATTTTCAGAGTGAAAGGGAACTCTCTTTGCAGATGGAGCGTAGGAATGGGAGAGTTCTGGTGTCTCTGCAAATGCCATGTAGTCCTCCTGAAACCCTGCCTCTTCAACCATTCAAGACCTGCTGTTTTCCTCTCAATATACCATCCTCAGAGAGGAGGAAGAAACACCTGGAAGCTACTGTCAGCTCCAGGGCGGTTTGGAAATCTGAAGGGTTTGAAGGATTATACATGAACATCAGATCAACTAAGGCCACTGTTGTTATGACTCTGGCAGTGTGAATGGCATCAGTCCAGATTTCCAAGAACTGAAGATGCTTTAGTTCCTATCTTTGATGCAGCCCCAAGCTCTGATCACTCTGCCCCTCAACATTCATGTTTTAGATGAGAGCTGGGTGCAAACTTCTACTGCTCCAGAGAGTACTTTTGTCCCCAGGCTGGGAAATAGTTGTCAGCTTTAGAGATGCTTTAACCCTCTTTTTCCAAGTGAGGTATGTCCTCTCTTCACCTTTACTTTTTTGCTTCTCTTTTCCTTCCCTATTTAAAGCTGATTCCTCTGCTGGCTGGGTTTGCCACTCACCTATTCCTGCCACTGAAGAATGGCTTGAACACTCTTTTGACACTGTCCTTTGCAAATGGGTTGCTCTGCTGCAGTCAATGAACATAGCGTGGGAAAAATGCATTAATACTTTAATCTGTAACACTGAGGATGCCTATAAATAAACCCTTCATTACAGTATTTATGTATTATTACATCATGTAGCCACTTAAAACAGAGAGCAATTGGAAGTGTTGAATAATGTAAGGATAATCGCCTCGACATTAGTTCCACTGTCATTGGCATTATGTGTTGCTTGGTGATATTGCCATGCTCGTTGCTTCGTCCAGTGTTGCGTGACATTGGTGGTGACGTTAGAGCATCATTGGGCCCTCTGCGAATGGCACACTGTGCTCAGCATGACACGTGTAGCTGGCTATTATATAATACAGGCACTTCAATGGAGAATTTCGGCAGCACATGTTTTTTTCCTGACTGTTTCATTCTAACAAGGTGTCCATTTCTTGAAGGGTTGCTTTAAAGCAGCCATCTAAACCTGCCCATCGTGCAAGGCTCCAGCACCTTCATATATGGAGAAGGGAGGTTTGCATCACAATGGCCAACCGTGCATCTTAAGAATCGCCCCACTTCATGCTGATGAGGCACAATGGGTGCCAGGTGGCTCCTGCCCACTATGATGCTTTCTCCAGCCAGAGACACAGCAGAGAGAGATGGTGATGGCAGGAAACTGAGATGCTCAGAGCTCAGCAGGAATCATTTCAGTGGTGAAACTCAAATTCATGTTGCCTGGATCTGGTTCTGGGGCATACAGAGGACTTCCTCCCAAACTAAATCAGATTACTTAAAAATGCTATTAAATTACACAAAAGCATTATAATGCTTTTGGGTTTGTTTTTTTTTTTTGGTTTTGTTTTGTTGGGTTTTTTTGTAGCTGCTCTTCTTCCATTTTCAGAAGAGAGGAGTGGGTGGCTACATGCTTGGTGTGACTGTGCTTAGACCATGCCTGAGTAGCTTTCTTGATGACTACAGATTTCAATTTCCTCAGTTTTGACAGGCTTCCCCTTAAGGAAGTTCAACAAAACAAAACCCCTTTCTCTTGACTTGAATGTCTTGCTGCTGGTTTTCATGGCAGGGATGCTCATCTCAATTACACTGTGGTCAACAGCATTCAGTGCCTTATTGATCGTCACTTGTCAAACGAGCTCCTGTGTGGCATTGAGGACCAAGTCCAGAGGAGGATCTCCACCGCAGTGTTTGGAAGGGGCTGCTCCAGAAAGTAATCATTTCAGATGTTGAGAAACACTTCTCTGAACCTTGTCCTCGCACGACACATGACCGATTTCTGCACAAAGATCTGCAGTCGATTTTTATTACGGCTCTGATTTAGCTGCTTCTTTGATTTATCACAACAATGCACATTCAATATCTTTCTGCTTTTCCAGAGGCCAGAAATATAACTCTACTCATATGTTTGTCTTCTTAGGACTTGGGATTTCACAGATTCAGCAACTCATTCATAGATTCACAGGGTTTAAGGCCAGAAGGAACCATGGGAACATCTGGTATGACTTCCTATATTTCAAAGCCATTCAGTTCCAGCCAATTAGCCCAGTACTAAGCCCAATAAGTAGCTCTGCTGCATCTTCCAGAAAAATCCAGATCCAGACATACCAAGATAGGGGAACATGAACACATCAGAAGTTGGAGGCTCACCATCTTACTTGGTTTTGAAGCTTACATTAAAAAATGTGCTTTGTTTCTAATCTGCTTTTGTTTGGCTTCAATTTTGCACCTTTCTCCATTTTATAGCTGAGCAGCACTGCCTGGCAAGCTACAGTCTTCAAACTTTTGAGTTGTCCAACATCTGGACAAAAGGCAGATGTATCAGAAATATTCGAGAGTCAACTATATTGCAGCTGACTGTTTAAAAACAGTTTTAAAAACTTTTTGCACCATTGCTCATTATTATTTGCTCTTAAATAATGCAGAGAAAATTCACCTGGGATATTAAAAAAATTTAAAAAAAAATATTCAGAAAATTGTTCAGAAATCGAATTTGTTGATGCTAAAATCATTTCTAGCTGAAACAAGAGCTTTGACCAGCTTTGCAAAAGGGCTTCTGAACACCTCACCCCTCTCCCTGCACAGAATCATAGTACTTAATTACTTTTTCCCCATCCCTTTTTGACATAAGATGGAGACAGATCTATCTCTCATGCCATTAAGTCAATTTTGCCAGCTTTGAAATTTGTTATGCACTCTTATTCTGCATCCTTTCTCATTTTCAGTGGCTATATCATTCACTGGGACTCCTGATCCTGAAGGGCTAGATCACTGCCTTAGTTTGTCCTTCTGGCTCTTTCTCAAGGACATAATTTTCTCACTGTTGCCAGTTTGCACCAGAAGCTTTTAAGTTTTCTTCAGTATTATCCTTCCTTCCTTTTTTTTCGGGGAGGGTAGAAATTTTAATACTACATGAATGGCCTTCTGAAAGAGGCTCATTTCACTTTCTGAACTCTCTGTCTTGCTCCCCTTCATTCAAATGTCATTGGCTTTCATTATTTTTAGCATACTTCATAAATACCAGTGTAAGAGCTGAGAAGAACCAGATACTCGTCTCACATGGATTTCTCCATCTTTTGCAGTACACAAAATTCAAGTCAAGAAAGCCGCTGCTTATGCTGAGGAATGCCATAGCTGCACGCTGCCAGGCAGAAATGCTGGTGACGTTAGTGGCAGGAATGTGGGTACCACCTCGTTGCAATGTTGCTAATACTCCCAGCTTTTACCTCTGGGCCTGAAAAGCCACGTCATCTGTCTAGCTGGGAGTCATGCTCTAAACTTGTTTTGGAGAGCTGGTGAGTGATCCTAAAGACTTATAGCTAAGGAATGTGGCTGCATCTCATACAGCACTGTGTAAAAGCATCCAGGTTGGGGGACTGTGGGCCTCCCAGCAATCACAGAGTGTGGAAGGGCAATAAAATCATTAATATTAATAGTACTGGCCTCAGAGAGGCACCCCAGGGCTCCATCAGTGAGTGTGAGCCCAGCACGCAAGGATCAGAGCAAACAAGAACACAATCCCTTCGCTCGAGGATGAGAGAGACATACCTGAAGGCTGTAGGCATGGCCAGGTACTGCATGTTCCATCTGGAAATGGGCTGTTCAATTCATCAGCTGAGGGTATGAAAAACAAATCTTTGCCTGAGACCACGCTTTGGCTGGTAGGAGAAGAGAGTCTGGACAGAGGCAGCCTGTCTGTGGAAAGAAACCAGCCAAAAAACAGATGTAAAATGTGTGGCACAGCTTGTCATTTCTGGAAAATTCTGACTTCCTTCTTTCTGGGTATTTATACCATTCACTTACGAAATAGTTGCACATCTCATGCTGCTAAGATACTATCCCCACATGGCTCCTACCAGTTTCACAGGCAAGGATCTGAAGGAAGGGAGAAGCTGAAGGCCCAAGTGGTAGGGAAAGGCTCTGGTGAAGGCAGTAGCTGGTCTATGTTTCCCTGGCCACACCAACTCCCTCCTCCAGTCTTGCAACAGCCTTGGGAGAGAAACGGTCAAGCCGAGCAGAGATGTGACCTGCTCCTCTGGATTGAGGGCTCAAAGGTCTCCAAATGGCCAAGGCATTTTGGTGTGGGTGTGCAGGCTCAACCTCTTCTTCATTAAAAAAAAAAAAAAAAAAAAATAGTAACAATTAAAAAAAAAAAAAAGATAAAAAACTGCTGGGAGGGGGCCAAAGGGGATTTTTCTTTTATTTCTTGGCCCTCTCACTACTTCTGTGGGAACCCAGCAGTATTGTTTCCAGAAGGCTTGGTCTCTGTCACCCAAGTCTTTGGCATGTTTGGGGACACCCTTACTACTTCCCTTTCCTTCCCTGCAGGAGAGTCCAACTCAGCTCTGACCGCAAAGCCCAGGAGGCCTTGGAGTTTGTCTGAAACAAAAGAAAAAATTGCGAAAGGCGGTGGTGTCAAATAATGCTTCCATTTAGTAGGAATTTTGCTCCCCTTGCATTCCCAGGCAGCACCTGCTGTGTGAGGCTCTTGGCCAGCTCCTCTGAGCCTCTGTGGTAAAACAAACAAAAACAGCAGGGAAAAAAATTCCCCTTTATAACGCCTGTTATCCTCAGGCTACCTTCCAATGCTGCCTCGCCTCCCCATGTCGACGATACTCTCCAGGGTAACAGGCTACTACAGGGCCAGAAAGCCTTTTGCAAATGAGCAGTTGAGCAATGGACGAAGAGACCCTGTCATCTTGAAAACAAGGCTGTTTTCCTTCTCTTCCCTCACATCTAAATGCAGAAAAGTTCTTACTGATATCCCAGCCAGGCAAGAAAATAATAGGAAAGAAAATGACATACTGTTACTTCCATAGTGAAAACAATTTGTAATTATCCTTCATTAGGGGAAAATGGAGTTGGGAAGGAAAAGGAGGGATGGGCCAGGTGGATGGGACATGGTCTTTGGAGAAGTTTATAGCCCTCTGCTCAGCCCTTGTTCTCCACTGCTCCACCCCACGTCACACCATTTCAGGGTAGTTTTGAGGTTATTTTGTGCTGTGGTGGAACTGGCTGTGCTGGAGGTGGTTAGTGTTTATCTGGTGTCTAGGTCAAATGCCTTTTACCTGCTTAGCCCCTGGTGCTGCTGGTGGGGACTTGTGTGGTCTTTGGGAAATGGGCTAACCTCTTACAGGGGTTTAACATCTTTCTTACCTCACACACACCCTGCCTGTTCTGCATGTGATCAAACGAGGAAAAAAAATAAAGACTTCAGGACCTTGGTTTTGATCCTCCCTTTAGACCACAACTCCCAGAGAACAATCCCTCAGCCAAATAAGCCCATGTTTGGTCTCCCTCTTATTGACTGAGGGTAAAGAGCGAAGATGCAGGAAGATGAAGTCACGTGCTGGAAAATTTTAGAGTTTGTGAAAGCAATGGGAAAAGTACATGAGACATTCCACTCTTGTCCTCATCAGAGCTTTCCCATGGGGTGGGTCAACACCTCTATACAACTCAACACATTCAGGAGAGACAGATCAGCTCCTCAATCTGTTGAAAGCGGTGTTTTAAGCTCTAGCTCTGTAGACTACCAGTCTGTCTGCCATGGCATCTCTACACATTTCAAATGAAAGATATTCTACAAAGGGCTCCCATTCCTTCTGTGGACTACTGTTCTGAGCAGCTGTACTTGATGTCCCATATGCATGTCCTTATTTTTGAATGTACTACTAAAAACATCACAGAAAAAGTTCAGATGCCACCTGGAGACTCTCCATAGTCTAAGAGTGAGGTATTGCATCACTGTCCAAAAATAATTTCTGCTTCTAAACACAGTCCCTATACTTACAATGTGAGACATAACTCCTGTTCTGGCCATATCTGGAAGTGGTGATGACAGAGCCACAGCTTCTTGGATGCAATTATTCTTCACAAAGTTATGGTATTGTTCCTCCAACTAGGCATAGGTGTCCAATTTAGAATTACATTAAATACTCTGCAAAAACTACTCTATGTTGACTAGACCACCTGTGACTGCACCAGGAGTTTGGATGCCCAGCTCATAGACTCTAGTCCAGCTCATAGACCTATGCTGGAGACAGCTGAAGTGAGGTGGCATGAGTAGAGGATAGGTGATGTTGGGCCCCCTAATTCCCAACTGAAAACATAGTGATTTCAAAAACAGCACTGAGCCACAGCCGTAAGTTTTATACTTGCTAAGGACACCAGTATGCGATGATGACCCACATGTGTGAAACCAGAGTCAAACAGGTCCATTTGTCTGAACCAGTCTTGACATTATTCCTCTGATATTTTGCTGGCACTGCTTTTTCACATCCTCTTGAAACTCTCCTGCCTTGTTAACACAACCCTTGTTGACTTAGGAGTTTTAGCCATCACTTCATATTCTGCAGCAGAAAGCTTAACACTGGAATTAACACTGAAATTACCACAAGCGACACTGCTGGAGAAGGTCCCAAACCACCTGCCAGGGTCCACTGCTTGTGCTTGCAAAAGCAACCATCCCATCCCAGCACATATCCTCCAGCACAGGGGTCTTCACTACCACCCTTTAGTTGCAATTCCTTCTCCTGACTCCTGTCCTCCGTCCACACCCCTAAAACTAGCCACAGTGTGTGGGCTTTGCATTCTCTGGCTGAAGGTACCATTTAAGTGGTTGGGACAGCGCGAGGAGCCTGTGTAACCACTGCTGGGATTAGGCCCCGCACAACCAAATCGCCTCAAATAACCCAGCTTGAGTGTCAGAGCCTACACTGGATTGAGTTTCACATTCTGGCTGAGGAAGAGCTTCCCCAGCAGGATTCAGGGTAACAAATCACTTGCTCTTACAGCAGGGCCCCATAAAATGAATGATTCTGGATCTCACACTCCCGAGGAGGTCTTGGTTACTCCGGCAGTCCTGCTCATAGCAGGAGCGACCATAGGGGAGTGAGGGAGGGCAGGCTGGTTTGGCAGGAGTTGTTCTGAGTGGGAAGGAGCACCAGGACTCTGCTCTTCCCTCCCATCTATACTTTTGCATAGATGTTAAACTGCAAATAAACCAAAAAAGCTGAGAGTGGGTAAACCCCAAGGCTGAGATTGAATCAAATACATCCACTTGAATTCCTGCTCTGCCACTAGTGACAGAAGGCTCCCGATTCCACTCAACTCAGACTTCCCTGTGAGCAGCACAGATTTAATTATGTTTATGGGGTGGCAAAAAACTGCAACAGTTCCTCCTTGCTCCATGTGCCCTGGGGGGCCAAAACACTGCTCACTCACTCCCTCTTGGAGTAGTACATGGCATCCCCTAGGCAGCCAGTGCAGCCACCTCTCCATCCATGACAGAGCCTTGAACTCCCCCACTTCTCCCTGGAACAGGGAGGTTGGTCCCTGAACTATCTCCAGCCTCTTGTTATCTTGCTTTCCTTGTCAACCACTGAACTGTGAAGCGGCAACGGAGAGAAAAATGAACTCTGACCTCATTTTCCCCCCCTACAATTAGCCAGAACTGTGCCTTTTATTTTTTTTTTTCCCTCCCCACTTTTTAAATGATTAATAAGACAATTTGGTCCTTAGCTTCTGCAGTGATGCGAGTGTGCTGACAAAGCACTGTGATGCCTCTTCCAGGTCACCCGGCAGCAGGCCATGTCTTTATGAAAACATAAAAATTGGAGGGACTTATTTGAGGAATTTGGAGACTGAGACACAGGAATTTCGCCCTTCAGACGCTGGCAACTACATGTCTGCAGTGGTCTCCGAGCTGCTGTGACTTCCATGGGATGGAATAGATGCTTAACAGCAATCTCTGAACTCTGAAAAACAGACTTGTATTTCATTTTTTCCCTTCTTTTGTTATGTTTCTTTTAAATATGCAGCTGCTGCCCTTTGCCTGCTTTATGTGGCAACAGTGTCAGGGTGTTTGCAGCAAAGCCCAGATCTGTAAACACCCTCCCTGACAATGCACAGGGGATTCCTTGCTCCTGCTCACCCTGCACCTGAGCATCACTCT
Organism: Corythornis vintsioides; assembly: GCA_025447755.1. NCBI lineage: Eukaryota > Metazoa > Chordata > Aves > Coraciiformes > Alcedinidae > Corythornis > Corythornis vintsioides. Next base: position 37,348 of record JAOEGS010021313.1, on the reverse strand, counting down.
TTCAAGAGCTTCATCCCTCTTCTGAGCTTCCTCACTCCTATTGTGGTGGAGAGAGGGAATTAAGTCCAGGCAGGGTTTTATTAGAAAATAAAATGTAGATCCTCCTTCCTATGTCTGTGTCCACTTCGTGCCACCTGATGGATCAGGAGACAGAAGAAGTCTGTCACAAAACCTGTTTTGCCAGGGTTGGAAGGACTCACATGACAGGAAAGCTCCAGCAGTGGCTGGCAAGGAAAGGACCTTTGCTGAAGCAGCTGTGAATGGATAAAACACTGGAGACCAGCACTGGGTGGGAACAATCCTGCATTGTCCTCTGGTTGATGGCTTAACAGCCTGTTTGGCTTTCTCCCCTAACAGCAGGTAGCACCTGCCTGCTGGTCCTCTCTATTAGAAAGCATCACTTTAGGAGCTGCTTTTGACACCACTCCAGACTCCTCCCTATGACTGGGGCTTGAGAAAGGCAAGGTGTGCAATATATTGAAGATGTTTTGAAAGCAGTTGAATGCACAAGCAACCTCGATGTGTTAGAGAAACTATCTGCTCTTGACAGTGATTGTAGAGTGGTCTGTAGAGGAAGTGATGTGATGATGTCCTTGGGTGCTAGTTGCACGTCACTTGGCAGGAGGAGGAAGGCATGCTCTGGGCTAAGGGACAGCCAGAAAGACTCACTGAATGGAGAAGAAACCATAAGAGAGCACGAAGTCTCCTGCAGAGCCTTCAATGCAATGGGAAACCTTTTATTACACCTCCTGTAATAAATGCATTTAAGGCTCAATGCATTTCAAGACTACAATACTTGCCTAAGAGAGGAATATTCTGGGATCAAGGCTCTTGTGGTGGAGCATTTCCCTGCCCTTTCCAGGAGGCCTCCCCACCTATTTCAATATTTCTCAGAAGAGCTGCTATCTGTGCAGATGTTCACAAAAGGGAGGACTCAAAGAGGAGATTTCTTCATTACCTCCAACAAACTCCCCCTTTTCTCTAGCAGATGCTTCCCACTCCTCCCACTGTGCAGCTGGGACAGGGAGCAGATTACGTCAAAATTTACAGAGCTGTTAGATACGGCCTTCAGCATGGCCATGGAAAATGAAAAGAAACAGCAGTCGCTCTGCCTGGACAAGCATGCTGAAGTGCCAGAGATGTCTCACTAGTTCACATATGCCACTTAATAATTAAAAAACTCCCATGCAATTGTTTAGCAAACGTGAATTTTTAGTCATCATTATGAATTTTTTACTGTTGTACCTCTCAAGAGCGAGTCTGAGCAGGCTCCCATCATGCTTTACAATCTGCAAGCAGCCAGGGAGGCTGAATTCTTTTCTCTAGGAGTTGACAGTCCAAATAAACAAGGCAGACAAAGGAAGGAGGGGAAACAGAAGCTCAGAGGAGGTGAAGTGAGTTGTCCAAGGTCACGCAGCAGGTCAGTGCCAAAGCTGGGAGCAGAACCCATGCTGCCAGCTCCTGCTCTTATGCCCTATCTCCCTGAGGAAGACTGGGCCAAAATAATTTATGAGACAAAGAACTTCTCTCACACTCCCCCTGGCACCATGAAGTTCTTCAGCTTGTTCAAATAAAGCACAGCCAGATAGAGAGGCAACTAGGCACTAGTTACATTTTGGTTTGCTAAGTCTTTGTTTCATCGCATTAGCAATGTCAGAAAAAGTCTTTACCTGATAAACTTGCCCATCGTCTGGGCTGAAGTATCAGTCAAGGAAGAGTGTTTCTTCAGGCCACTGATCTGCGGATCTGGATAGCAGGGTTCGAGGCTGCATGGTAATCTCCAGCCCCTAAGCCATCATGGCTGTGAGATGAGGCGCCCTACTACTGCACACTGGCACCGAGACTACAGTGGAGGTGCTGACAAGCAGCCTGGGCAGCTGCAAGGAGAGAGAAGGGAGAAAGAGCAGTGAGCTGAGATGAACTGGTCATACACCATCATGATTTACCTTTGGAGGGAGATGAAGAAGCTGATGAGGCCCTAGTGAGACATCTTTTTTGAGTGCAACCAGGCAGTGGACCATTCTGATGTGTTTTCAGAGTGTGGTGGATGTGGTGCAGCTGCTGCTTGTGGGTAGATTATAATCTTGGGACTCACCGTCTCCCCTGAGAAATAGGAAAAGCCAGCAAGGAAGTAAAGCTGCATCCTTAGGGACTCACCTACTCTTTGCCTGGGGTAGAGAATCTTGTGCTCTTCTGATCCCACTGGAGGCATTACTGCTTTCAGGCTCCATAATTCCTCTTTCAGCTGTTTCTCAGGAAACATGAGGGTCCTGATGCACATCGTCCATCCAGGTGCACGTACCTCACCATCAAAGTGGTACTGGCCAACTCTCCCTTTATTCCTGTAGATGACAAAGTATTAGCAGAATACTTACATGTAAAGGGCTGTCAAGCTCAGACTCAAGCCCTCAAGCACTTATATCCCCTGTGCTATGAGGCAATAGCCTTCCTGAAACTCAAATGCCCTCCCTTCCCAGCAGTGTCATCCTTTCAGGAGCTCGCTTCTGAAAAGGGCTGTGGCATCACATGAATATATGATTGGGAAGATGCAGAAGTTATTAATCTTGGTTTTGCAGTTGATTAAATGATCTTTCATTAACAGGTTAAACAGGACATCTGTTTAACATCTCCACTTCTCTCTTCCTCCCCAGTTAATTTTTTCTTGCAGCACAAGGAGGGCACAATCTCAATGGCAGGCTGGGCAGGTGGAAGCCTCTCAAGCCACACTGCCTGGCTGAAATATCACTTGCTGATGTTGTTAATTATCTACAAAAGGTGAATTTTCACCTGCATAATGTTTTGTTGTTCAACTACTTGACTGCTCTAAGGACATGTGCCACCCATGTCTTCAGTGCCCCTGATCCTCTCCCACCAACTGAGACTCAGGTGATTCTCAGGGCAAGAAAAGGACCACAGCAGCATCTGCAGGAGAACAGGGTACTACAGGGTTGGAATAGGAAACAGCCCAAGAGACTCAATTTATGCCATATGAGATGTCTTTGCATGGAAAAGCACTTGTATTGGTCCATCCTCCTAGTACACTGTCCTGTGAGCCATTCTTCCTGGCAGGATCTGCTAATTCCATCCTTCATTAGGCTTTGAAATGGCAATGTCAGTGGGGACATGCAATGAAAAATGCTGGCCCAAATCTTCTGTTGGTGTCCCTTTGACATCAGAGCCACCAAACTCAGCAGAGAGATTTTTGACTGATCACCCGTGAATGAGAGCACTCAAAGCTGCTGGCCTGGACCTCCACAGGAACTTTGCCCAAATGATTTTTTGGCCTGGAAATGGTAAGAGTTAACCAGGATCAGAAAGACTGGTTTCAGCAGGGTCAGAAACTACCACAGACAGCATTCCTCAGGGTATTTCAGCACCTCTACCTCCAGCCAAATCCCAAAGAGGGCAGAGGAATGTGAAAGTTGAAAAAAAGGTTGACTGAACTTTCCAAACTGGACAGAAGGGTCGAGTGCAGCTTGGTTCAAGTCTTGGGTGAAGGCTGGGTATGGGCCTGCGTCTGCCGGAGAAGGGTCACGCCTACCTGGCTCAAACAAAACGTCACAGCCATTTGGCAGGAGGGACAGTAAGGAAGTGGACTCAGCTTTATCCTCAATGAACATCTGACTGTGACAGGAAAAATATGTGGCTTAGCAAATCTGTTGCTCTCAGCAGTTTCAGTTCAGCAAAGGGCTGAGGCGTTGGCAGCCAACCATGGGCACGAGTTACCTGCTCACAGCTCCATGGCCAAGCAAAGCCTCCGTGACTCCAGGGGTGCCACACATGGGCACCCAAGGGGCACACAGCTCCATGAGGGCATGAAGCTGGCACAGCTTCATCCCACTCATGCAAGAAGGGCAAGTGCCCAAGGGCTGCTCTGAGATTCAATGTGCACTAGAAGGACTTCATTGCAAGTGATCCACATGACACACTGACAAATCCTCAACTCAATCCTCTAGGCCATCACCAGTTTTTTGTGTGACTTTAGGCAAGTTAGGCAGACCTAATTTTCAAAGAAGTCCTCAGGAAAACCATGGAGATAAATAAGCAGGAAAATTACATTCTGCAATACTGTGGAGATGAGGAAAGGATGCCACTTATGTACAAAGGATGGGAGTTATGCCACAAACACACATTCACCCAGTTCAAGACAAGGCTATGGGCCCTGCTCATTCATCCACTTCTGAATTCAAATAAATATCCCTTGACAGAAAAGCAAATGCTCTTTACAGGTAACTGGAGGTGCTGCTTAAATGAGTGTTTTGAGGAATACAATCAGGTCTTTGGTGTTCTCCCTCCATTCTTCACTCTCCCTCCCACTTCAAAGAGTTTGAATTGGCCACAAACAGCAAGTGATGACAGAGAAGAAGTTTAATCATTAATAAGGATGGACAATGGTTAGGCAGGCAGCTAAGTACTCTGGTTATACCTAATCAGCCAGTTTCTTGTTGCTGTGTCATTGAGTTTGGGGTTTTCTTTGGCAAGCTGGCCCTGGCTAAAGTCTTTTCAGGAGTTAATGAGCCAGAGGAGAGTCATCTTCCCCATGGGCACATTTTGAGCCTATGGTTCTTGCAGGTTTTCCTGGCAATCACTCGAAGCATGGTTGTAAATGCTGTCTCTCTGATGAAGAGCTGCATGGCTTGGAGAAACCTCAGCAGGGCCTCAAGGAAGAACACACCTTAGATCCAGGCCAAACCCACTGGTGTTCGGATAGGGGCAATGTCTGAGCCCATACAACATCAGCTTCAGCTGATATCATTAATATATGTTTCAGGGGTACTGTAACACATCCAGCTTCTGTGGCTGAACTCGGTTGATGGCTGTCGGGGGCACAAGCACATTGCAGCCTCCCCTCCCAACCTTGCATTCATCTGGATCAGTCTCTCCTCAGAAAAGAGTTCAGAGTACTCACGACACAGGGCTCTGGCTGCACAGGAGGGAGGACAGCCAGCAAAGCTGCTCTTGGCAAAGCCATCTCCAGGACTCGCCCTATTTCTCAAAGAAACCTGTTCAGAAACATCCCAGGATCCACAGAGTGACATTCGTTGGCACTAAAACCTGGGCCTTTTCTGCAGGCGCCTGTTTGGTATCCTCAGCCTGTGAGGAAAAGAAAAATAAAAAAAGGTGTTCTGATGTGATTCTGGATTGTGTCCGAGTTGACAGCTGATACAGAACAAGAGGAGAGAGATAATCAGATTCATTGCTCTGGAAAAAAATAAAAAAAGCCACAAAATCTAATGCTTACCAGAAAGCAGAGCCGGGGAGAATCTGGCCACCTCTTTTGGGATTGGTATTGAGAATTAGCATTTTGGGGAGGGGGCAAAGTTTGCAGTCATAGAAGTGACTTTAACCAGTTCGGGTCTACTGCCTCTTGAGTAACACACAGGCAGCTTTGAACGCCGACAAAAACAAGTTTTTCACTAAAGTCAGCACTCACAAGCTCACGCAAAGTTAAAAGAGGGAACTGCAGGCCAGTTTTTGCTTCTCCCACCAGCAAGGCCACCAGCTGAATCCTGACCTCAGCATGGTTTTGGTAGGTGACAACTTAAAAGCAGGAAGGACACGCACAGGAATATGAATACACCATGAGCCACCTAAATCCTCCTCTTAGATGTGAAATGAAACCAATAATCTAGCATTTCATAGAGTTCAGAGCTCTGATCTGGTCCATGTAGTCTGGACACTTATATAAACATCCTGACTTCTGAATTGCATAGAAGATTGGAATCAACTTCACTTCTTGCTCAGATACCATGGGAGACTTGCAGCACTGCCAGGTAGGGGAAGAAAACTACCTTGGCTTAACCTATAAACTGTGTGCAACCTGGGAAAGACAGGAGCCATCCAAAGAAAATATTATCTGGGATGTCAAGCAGTTTTGCAGAGGTCCTCTTTATTGATTCAGATCTGTCATGGGACGATTCAGATATGGCCAAAACCGGTGGCTATGAGAATTGCTTTCCCAATTCTTGAAAACTTCATTCCCAGCTTTTGCCTGAGCCACAGATGGGCTCCTTCTCTTCTCAGTGCAGCTGGACATGGTTGTGTCCTAGTAAAGCAATGTAACTTGGGAAGCTGTGCTTAAAATGCAAAGGGTATGATAGGCATAATCCCAACTTGGGCTCAGAAAGAAGATTGAGCAAGCTATGTTACAACTGCTGGTCTTACCTTCTCAGAGAAAGCACTGAAGATCCCTGCAAAACCTATGAAAGGAACACTTGGGGGACCTCCTAATAGAGAAAAGAGTTGAAGCTCTTCCCCTCACCACTGCCCAAAAATACCACTGTATTTTAAAACCACTTATCAGCATAGAGACAAATCTTCATGCATTGTGTAAAAATCGAACATTTCCCAAGCGACATCTGCAAATGTGCCTTGTCTTTGTCACACAGATCTCAGCCTGTGCAGCAGATGGATATTAGGACGAGAAGAGGTGTCGCTCTGTCCCAATATGTGTGTGTATTGCTACGAACCACAGCATGAGGGCAAAGAGCCCTGACACTTGTTGAATAATCAATAGGCTAAGTAGGAAACTCTGTTTCCCAATCCCGTGAAAGTTTACAGAATATCAGAAATGTGTTGGGTTTTGTTTGTTTTTTTTTTTTTTTTAACATCTTTGCTGAATCAGAACAAAGCCAGAATTTGGAAAACTTTATCAAAGGCTGAGTTACAATGAATGTGTCTAGAGAAGATCAATGACAACAAAACATTTCAGTGTTGACCTTTCCAAATGTTTTTACTCCACACTCACTGAACCTAAAATATTTTCAGTGCAGGATTCTCCAGAGCTGAAACCACTGACAAGAGACTACTTCCATTTGCTGATGTTGAAACTCTACGTTTTTTCCCACAGTTTTGCTTCAGAGTAAATGTAATTTTCAGGTTAAAAAAAGAAAACTCAAAGGAAAGCTCCTGACCACATTGAAGAATGAGATCAAACAAGGGCCCTGTAGCCTGCATACTGAATTAGCCTGCAAAGGTTTTCTTTAGCCCACTTGCCAGGAGTAACTCTGGCTGTGGAGAAGCCACTTGCTGCACCTCATCATCATCCTTGTGACTCACTCAAGATCCCTGTGGAGAGGACCCCAGGGAACATGCACCCTTTACTTGGCCAGAGCAGACAGGTTTTTTGCTGCAGAGCAGGAAGCACATATTAAACACAAGGCATATGCCAGCTCCTTCAGATGCGGCTCTGAGTGCAAATGGCAGGGCTGTGGCCACCACTCTGGGATGCATGGGATCTGCTGCTTTAGCATCTGCTGGCTTCCTGGAAAGTCCCAGCATCTCCATTCCCTACGCCAGCATGCCCAGGGAGACCTCCTTTTGTTCTCTCTCCCTCAACTAGCTACCTTTCAGGCCATGGCGGAGCCGGAGAATGTACTGAAATACCTCTCCTTCCCTAGGCCACAGTGTTTGCTGGCGCTGCTGCTGTCTGGTGCTATCTGATAAAACGCAAACCCACTCTGCTCACTTCCTCCCTCTGACAGGGGAAGGAGCTCAGCATGCCCTGGCCTCTCAGCCAAGTCCTGTAGGGGTAATTTAATCATGTTCCTGCTCCATCAGCCTCAGTTACCCCACTTGGACACATTATGGCTCTGTGCTTCCCATATGGCATCTTTGGCATTCCCCACAGCACCCCCAGCTGCGCTGCTGCGCTGCACACCCTACCACCCAGGATGCTCTGCCGGCGCTCGCCAGCTCTCAGAGGTTCTGGAATAGAAAGGTAGAAGCTTGTTCAGATCTATGCAACCCAGGACTTCTCAATCATGGCAGATCTGGGCACCTTTGAGTTTTGCCTTTGGTACTGTATTGATAAGGGGGCCGGGGGGCAGTTTAGATTTAAGATTGATTTTAGGGAATTGAAGGAACCTACTAATTGGGTGATTTCTTCCTTGTGCAGTTTGCTATTGGAAACATAGTAAGAGGTTTAGAAAGAGCACAAAGCTCATGAGTGCTGAAAGCCACTGTAAAAACACCTCCTAATGAGCAAATTGAAAGCAGATTCCCAGACCTCATCAGTCAGGGTTCTGCATGTGGCCCTATATGATGGAAAAATCTATTTTAGGAATGTTTAGGGAACTTCTGAGGATGTGATTTTTTTTTTTTTTTTCTGGTGCACTGAATGCAAGATTAGGCACACTGCTGCAAGTACAACCTCTGCTTGGTAACCAGGCTCCAGACACACAAGGTGCCAAAAGATGGTGGGTATGGGTCTCCGGGGGGAAGTGTAAGAGATGAGACTCTCTTTGGAAGCAGCTGCTTTCAGCCAGTATCACTGTCTTGCCTCATAGGTGGAAGTAAGTTAAATGCAACAGGCTTAATTTGTACAGATACTCTGTGCTCTTGTCCATTTAAATGTGTGGGTGAAGGAGGAAGCGATTCATGTGGGACTGGAATAAGAGATGGGAGATGGTGAAAATAAGCACATGGGCCAGAGTACAAAGAACATAATCAGTTACATGATATCAGTGCCCATCTTGCTGAAAAAGTCACATAGGCAAATACCACTTACTTGCAAATTGATAAATGCTTTTTTTTCTGTTATAATTTCCACACATCTTCAGATCCATCAGCAAAATCTTCATCACTTGTCTTTTTCCTTGTGTGGTGGCATTTGTGCCTGGGGCCGCATCCTGCAGACAGATCTGAGTTGGTGGGTTTGCTGTCACCTCATACTGTCACCTACTGAGGACTCTGGTCCCACTTTCATGCTGCACAGATCATAGAATATAATCAGAGAATTGTTTTAGTTGAGAGAGACCTTTCAAGATCATCAAGACCAACCATTAACCCAGCACAGCCAGGGCATTACTAAACCATATCCCTCAGTACCACATCTCCATGGCTTTGAAACCCCTCCATGGATGGGGACTCCACCACTGCCCTAGGCAGCCTGGGCCAGGCCTGGACAACCCTTGTAGGGAAGGCATTTTTCCTGATGTCCAACCTAAACCTCCCCTGCCACTACTTGAGGCCATTTCCTCTTGTCATACAGAATCACTACAGATGAAAACAACTTTTACATTCATGTCAACCGTTACCTAACTCTAGTACACCATAACCTTAAGCACATATCTAGACAGCTTTTAAGTACATTCAGGGATGGCACTTCAACCGCTTCCACAGGCATAAATTTCCTAACACTCCTTGGGATCAACACCCGAGTACAACCTCCTTTCAGGCAGCTGTAGAGAGCAATAAGGTCTCCCTTGAGCCATCTTTTATTCAGTTAAGTGTCCAGCCAAGGGTCCAAGCTGAGTAGGCAGAGTAGGCACAAAGCTGGCTTCAAAGGTGACTCAGAAAAGAGGACCTTTGCAGAAAGTGAGAATCAAAGATATGAGTCCCTCTGTCTACCTCTCCAGATAGCTACCATGTCTTCATCTACCTGCATAATTCACTGAAACCTGCTGGGAACTGGTTATTTATCCCAGCTGGGCACACCAGCTCTGTTTTCACTGCAACAACTTCTCAGCACTTGCTCAGTGCTCAGAGATGATCACCTGAGATCGGTGATCATCTGGTTGGGATTTACCAGCCCTAGTGCCACATGTCTCCTACATGTGCAAGCCAGGGTTTCTGGCGCTTCGCATGCTGTTTTTTGCTCCAGACCATGTCAATTTTGGCAATTACTTGCTAATAACGTGCCCTCGGTCTGTGACCTCAAGCAGCCAGCTCATTTGGGAAAGGAAAGCCTTTTTGTTCCTGAAGACTCTTTTGTCCAGAAGGAAAAGGACTGCTTTCTCCAGGCAGCACATGAGTAAGCCCAGGCAAGCAGAGCCCAGGCTTGGCAGCATGACCTCTGCAGCAAACATGAAGGTGTCCACCAGCCCCATTACACAGAGCAGAGATAACTTAATGGGTCTTCCGTGAGCCCTTGAGGAAGAATCCTCAGAGACCTTCAAACCTGATCGGTTTGGCAGCTGAGGCAATGAGGGCAGGGCCACAGGAAGGGAGCAGATGCGGGAAAGGGCAGTGTGTGAGCCGCCTTCTGTGCACTGGTGGCAGAAGGGAATGCAGGGGTGATGCATGGTTCTCTACCCCACAACATGGGGAAAAGCAGTTTTCACGTGGATTGTCACAGATGATGTAGCAGTAGTGGTTGCAAAAAGCTCTGAAGGTCCCATCTGCCCATGGCTCCCCAGGATGTCAGTGAGAAGCTGTCAAAGGGCTCGGCAGGAGCATAGGGGTTCAAACAACAGTGTGATGAGGCAAGGACCATCGTCCCTTCCCAGTTCCTCATTTTGCAAGCTTTCCACAACTGGCTGGGACTGGGGACACATGCAGGTGGAGAAGGCTGTAAGAACTGCATGGACTTTCCTGACCTGCACTCCAGCTGCTCTGTTTTTCCTCATGTTAAAACCTTTAAGAGAAAACACATAGTCCCACATTTGCATTATGCCAGCTATCAGTGTGGAGTTTTGGGGAAGCGGAGGGAGGCACAGGCACAGATAAGTCTGAAATTTGTTTGATATGCTCAGTTAGTATAAATCTTGCAAGATTTATACTTATACGTGTAATTAGAGACATCTGTAGTGGTCAAATTAGCCTTACCATGGGAGTCTTCAAAAATAACGGGCAGTGCAGAACTGATGCTGGCTTTGCGTAAAACTTAAACAGATGTATCTATGGCATGAACAGAAGCATCAGGACACCAGGAATGCAATGCCAAACCCTCAGAGAATAAGCAGTTAGAGAACTGAGATGTGTGTTGCATATCACTCTTACTGAGTTGCTAAGCGCAAGACATGAGAGATGGGATGTGCAGAGGTTGTCAGCCTTTGGCTGGACCTGGGGCCATCCAAAGCCACACTGATGATGCATGAAGAGCTACATGAAAGCTAATAAGGAAAACTGGTAGTTATACAACTCATGCCAGGCATCAAGAAGAGCGATTACACTTTGCTGACACTCTCTGTGTACCTCATTTCCCCCACTATGAAATTAGGATGAGAGTTTGCTCTTATCTCACAGGTAAGCTGCAAAGATAGATTTGTTAAAGCCTGAGTAATATTTGTAAAGGATGCAAACACCAGGGTGGGACCATCACCGAAACACCCAGAAACTAAAGCCTAAGTTAAGACAATATTTTCTAACTGGGAGACATCGATCTTGTGACAATGTTTAGTTACAGTGACTTTTATCTCTGTCGTGCCAGTCAAGCCACTTAATCATCGTGTTTGATGGATGCTGGGGCAGTGCGGCTGCAATTGCTCATTGTCAGGCTGATACAAAGGTCATGGCTTTGCTAAGCTTTGGATCAAAATCCAAAGCAGCCCCTGTCACGTCTGTCAGCTTTGAAAGAATAATACATTTACTATTTAGCTTTGGTGTTGGGTAGTAGCTGGTGCCACCTTTATCTGCTTCTCCTGAGAAAATAAACCCAGCACCACCATCCCCATCGTAGCATGATGATGCTGCAACATGATGTTAATCTTCACAATGTGAGACAAAGGTTTGGGGGGAGGCTGTGGGAGGGCACAAATTTGAGGCATGACTCAAAGGCTCTGCAAGACCTCCCTGGCCAGATGAGAGAGCTTCATGGAAGTGTCCAAGTCTCCTAAGCTTTGTGAGGGGTGGTGATGCTAGTGAACCAGCCCCTGGATGCTCACGAGAGCCTGCCACTGCTGTGGCTCAGTGGTGAGGACAATGTTACTTCAATGACAGGAAAAAAACGGATGGCTATACACTGTGGCTCACCCATTATCCTTTAAAAATTACCATGCAGTCTCCAGAGTTAACTAGCCAGGAAAGGTACAAGAAGCAAGCACAGATAAACCATCTCTGGGAACTAGATGGTATTTAAGCTCCCTTCCAACTCAAACCATTCTGTAATTCTGTGAACCTAGCCATTAATAGCAAAATGTCAATTATTTTAAAAGTCCCTTTCCCAACTTTTGTTAACATTTGCTACCATGAGGCTGCTGACACCATAATTTCCTGCACACACCCCTCCATCATTCACTTTGGAATCTAGCTGTAGAGCCAAAGGAATTTCCTGAACCACACCACACACTCAGCTCAGAGATGGACAGAGAGGGATGAGGTGAAGCTGGAGGAAGAGTGGATGGGATAGAGAAGATCGGAGGCTGTGGCTGATTAGAAGGTACAAGCATAGTAGAGAC
>JAOEGS010021313.1:0-18802 GCA_025447755.1 Corythornis vintsioides | reverse complement strand
AGCCCCCCCCCCACACCTCCCCCGGTGCAGTGCCCTAGAGCCCAGCAGAGGGAATGACCCGCTCAGAGACGGATGTGGGGGGGCGTCATGTCCGAGGGAAATCTGTCTTCGAGAGGGTGGAGGGGGAAAAAAGAAAAAAAAAAAACAACTAACAAACCAACCAAACAACAAAACGACAAAAAGCAGGTGAATAAATGAGAAGCAGCAGCATGAAGTCCTGGAACAGGCTGCCCAGGGCAGTGGTGGAGTCCCCATCCCTGAAGGGATTTAAAGACCATGTAGATGTGATTGGTGACATGATTTAGTGGTGACCTGGCAGTGCTGGGTTAATGGTTGAACTCGATCTTACAGCTCTTTTTCACCCAAAATGATTCAGCGATTCTCGTGACCATGCAGCTCGTGCAGCCACCTGAGCAGCTGGGAGCTGCTGCCTTGGCCGACTCAGGGGATGTTCTGCTGCTCTGGAGACAGATCTGGTTGTGGTGCACATCCTTGGCAGGGTTGGTGCATGGCACTGGTGTGGCTGAGCATGCTCCACCATGGCCAGTTCCACCATGGACCTTGTATGAAAGGTGCAGGGAGGGCATGTGTGGTCCTGCCATAACGGGCAATGCACTTCGACAGCCCTCTGCTTCCCTGGGACCTATAAACCAACGTGGTTTAATCCTTAAAGCTTCCCACAGTGTCCATGGGGAGCAGGTGGGCCCCAGTGTTGGCTCAGCACAGGAGGGAGTCAGAGCAGATCTCTGGAGAAGAAAATAAGAGATGAGTGTGCTGTCGATTTTCCTGTTGACTGGGAGAGACTTGCCAATCAAACGTCCTTTGGAACTGTAACGGGTGGGTTGCAGCCAAAAAACATATTTACAAGAAAATGTCCATAAAAAGAGTATAAGCCCTGAATGTACATAGAATCATAGAACCATTTTGGTTGGAAGAGACCTTCAGGATCATCAAATCCAGCAATTAACCCAGCACTGCCAAGACACCACTAAACCATGTCCCTCAGTACCCCATCTCCATGGCTTCTAAATCCCTCCAGAGATGGGGAACTCACCCCTGCCCTGAGCAGCCTGGGCTAGCCCTTGACAGTCCTTGTGGGGAAGAATACTTTTCTAAAGTCCAACCTAAACCTCCCCTGGTGCAACTTGAGGCAGTTTCCGCTTGTCCTATTCAAGAGGAAAGGCACAGAAAGCAAGAAGAAAACCAGGGCAAGAAGCAGGAAAAATCAGAATAGGAAAGGCTTTGTCCTTACAAAAGTAAGCCGAGGACTGGGGGGACCAAAACATGGAGCCACAAACAGCCAGCATTGCAATGTTGAGCACACCCGGGCTGCAGGGCTATCAGGAGTTAGGTGGCCAGGCTTCCTTGGAAGCCTCACCACTGTTTGCATGCCAGTGGAGTAAGATCTGCTCTTCCAATGCTCAGCCAGGCACCCTCCTGAGAAGGCTTCCCAGTACCATGGTGCTTTGCTCTGCACTTAATTCAGATAGTCCCAGACCAATCCTCTGATCTCTGCCTGGGTTTAGGCTTGAGTTTGTCACAATATTAAAAAAAAGAAAGATAAATTCAAATACTGATCCCAAACACCCCCAAGACTAGGGAAGCATTATCAACACTTACAAGTATTCCATTACTTAATGGATAAATACTAGCTCTATTATACTGAAAAGTATAAGTTCCTTTTAACAGTACATTACATGCACCTATGGGTTTCCATTACCTTGTTGTTCAGCTGTAGCTCACACTGCCAACTTCTGCTTAGCCCATCCCGTGGTGACCTCCTGAAACAGCAGCTCAGGTGATTGCTTTGCTTCAGAGATTGAAGGATGAGGGGATCTGCCACCACATCCCCCCAGAGCCCCTCTGCATGGGGACGGGGGAGCAAGGAAGGAAGCTGAGCGCTCAGCACCACCAGGACAAAGCCAGTCAGGGTCAGAGTCCATCTCACAAAGCTTATAAAGAAGCATTTATGAGTTCTCCAGCGTGGATTTAAAGCTGGCGGTGGATGTAGTGACTAAGGCTGTGATCCTAAAAGGTATTTAGGCATTTGATTCCCCAGTCAAGCCAAACCTTTGAGGATCTGGGCTCCAGCACAAGAGCTTTCTACCTAGACAAGCATGAATAATAGTTCGGGCAAAAGCACCGGCCACACAGTCCTCAGGCCGACCCCCCCTGCCGATGGTTGTGGTCCTAATTAATGGCTTAGATGCTCTGGGCAGGTGGGTCCCAAAGTCCCAAAAGCTTCTCTGAACCACATGGGTTTTCCACACTCCCAACATTCGCTTGGCTCTGCCTTTGCCAGCTCAGCCATACCCCTAACCTCCCAATCCTGTGGCAAAGCTGGAGCCTTTCTGGGAAGATGAAAAGATGTGGTGAAGTGAGGAGACTAAGAAAAGTCCAGCTCAGTCAAGAAACTAGACCAAGGAGCTGCATTAAGGCAGGATGGAAGGTGCATCTTAGGGTTGTGAAGGACACGGGTAATAGAAACAGTTTAGAGGTGGCTATTGCCTCATCTTGTCAATACACTGTTTGGCTAAAGCTGATGCATCCCTGGGAAACATTTTGGCTTCAATCAGTTTTATCAGGAAGCTTTTCTTGGGGACAAGGGAAGAGAGAGACTGATGCTGTTCAGCTGGTGTTTAGGACATTGGCCAAGATTCAAATCCCTGTTTTGCCTGATTCAGAATGATCTCAAAAAACTCTGCGAGTAGGAAAAAAAAAAAAAGTAGTTTGGAGGTGATGGTTTAGAAATGCTGCATTGGAATGTTTAAAATATGTCAAAAACATTTCTTTTTTTTTTTTTTCTTTTTTTTTTGAAAATGGGAAATTCATCAAGCCTGACACTTCCCATGAAGAGTTCTGGCTCCAAGGAACTGGTATATTTGGACATCCCCTGAGTCCCCCCCTCCACCACCATTTCAGCCAAATATTCTTGGCTGGTTCTAATTATACAGCCATATATTTTTATACACACATGCACCCAGCATGTACACGTGAAGGCTTGGTAATCACAGATCAGATGGAGAGGAAAAGCATTGATAAGACCTTAGCTGCTCCACAACACGCATAAAAAAAAAAAAAGTCTGAGAACTCTTTCCCCTCCAGTCTCCTCACCTCACCCTCCCAGGAAAAGCCCAGCACCAGGAGCTGGGGGCTCTGCAGATGGCAACCACATGTACTAGCTGGCTGAGCCCTGTTGAGACATTTCTGCACTTCTCTAGTGCCCTCCTCAGGTTTTGTAAAAGTTCACCTTTCTTTAAACATAAGGCTGCATCTGGCCCCATTGTCCTGCTGCCAGGTACCCAGCATCCTTGTGAGAAGGCAAGAATTGGCCCTTTCCACACCTAGAGACCAGGGAACCTAAAATGCCCAGGGAAGGCAACATCCTCAACCATCATACTCGTCATCAAGAGCTTCAAGCATTTGGGGTGTGCACACAATCCTGGGAAAGGGTCCCTGTCTGGAGCCCCAAGACTGCCAGCGAGAGCTGAGGGCACTCAGCACCCAGCAGGATGCATCCATAATCTCTCAGGGCTGCTGGGATGCAGTACTTGAGCTCAAAGCTGCTGACAAGGTTCCACTGGGGCTTCCTACACCATGCGCACTGAGAGCAACCTCTTGAGGAAGGGGTGTAGGCAAAAGAGTTTTCTCTGCGAATGATGAAATGGTTAGAGTTGAGAGCAAACAGGATGACCAGCTCTCCTTTTAACCCTCCTGCACCAGGAGACCTGAGGGCAGCCAAATCTACCACTTCTAGGAAATTATTTTTTTTAAAAACAGACCTATACACACAGAGGGAGGTGGGGTGGTGGGAAAAAAAAATATACCTCTTTTCACAAGAATCTGTCCTTGATTAGAGCAGAAACATGGCAGTGGGGAAAGAACTGATTAGTCAGCAGCAAATTCAGAACAACAAATAAAAAAAGAATAAATAAATAAAATTTAAAAGGCATATTTGTTCAGGGTGTGATAGAGACACTTCCAAAGCGCATGGAGACAATTGGAAATTACATCTCTTGAGGCAGAGGCATTTGCTGTGCAGGGTAAGGAATCAAAGGGCAAGTCTCAGGGAGGCAGGAGGGTGGGGTGGCCACCCCCGGATGGCCAGTGACAGACAGGCTCCAGCACGTGACTTCTCATAAAATCCTTCCAGGGCCTCGTGCACATTGTGTGCTGCATAAGCTGATTTCCACACATGGAGGCTCCTAATGAAGATGTCCTCCAAGGAGGCCAGGGAAGGAGATGGAGTAATGAAACCAGCCTGTTTGCCAGGCAGATGCTTTCTCCCCAGCCAAGGTGGCATGGGAGATGTGAAGGAACAGGAAAAAAAGCTGTGGATCACATACAGTAAAATAAAGGTCTCCATACACATGAAACTACCCAAACATCAGAAACTTGAGGGAAGATCATGGGCCTGCAAATCCCCAGTTTCTTGCTGCAGACCAGACCTGGGCAGCTTCCTCCCAGCCATTTTGCAAAGTGCCTCTGGTTAAAAAACAGTTTTCATCTGCCTTGGATCAACCTGGCCAGAGTTTGAACCAGTCTAACAGAGATTTATTAACCTTCGCAGTCAGAGATCAATAAATAGCTTCCTCTCAAGCAAGCAAACTGCCTGGAATATGAAAACATGAAATGAGCCCACCACCAATCTGCTCTCTCCCCAACCAATAAAAGGATGTTCTAATTCCCCAACAGACAGCAATTTCTAATTCCTATAGTGTTTCAAAGCCAACTGCAATATTCACATTTGTAATATTACAGGGTCCTGGATCACTGCCACGTAGAGTATGGTTGTTAACAACATGATTTCTAAGCTTCTCTGGGGTCATTTGTAAACCATCTGGACTTGCACCCACCCCATATCCTTTGCTGAGTGTGTGCTGGTCACTCAGTCTGACCGCATTGTAAAGGGAAAGGTACACCAGGGAGATTTATATGCAGGAGAACCAAGAGCAGATTATGTTCTTCAGGGGCAAAGCCACACTGCATTTCATCTCTCCAGAGACCTGACCTGATAGAGATAAGGTTAAAAGTGGGTTGGAATAAATTATTTAAATCTCAGTCTGAGATTTTTTGTTTGCTTCCAATTGAAACATTAGAGAAGGAAAGGTAAAGATTTACTCTAAAAAAAAAGACAAAACCAAAACCATCATTATTCATACAAAAGTCAAAACCACAAGGCTGATGTGCTTGGTCTAGAAGGCACACTGTGGGTAAGTGAAAGACGGGGAAAAGAAAGATGCTCTAACAAACAATGTACCACAGATCTTCACTACTAGCCCCAGCAAGCAGCTTCACTTGACTTCAAGAAAGTCACAATAATGAGATTTCTATCCATTTTTACACTGCATTTTGCTATACACTGTGCCACTGAACAAAAAGGTGAAGAAGGTCAAGAGGACTTTAAGCTGCAAACCTCTAGAACCTGGAGTCTAAGCTCTTCCGTGAATTTGCTGTCAGCTGCAGGTGACCCCTCAGTGTGGACCTTCCACACCAAGTCATCCCTTATTTCTTATTTCCCAGCCCTTTCCCACATGTCATTTATTCTTATATGTTGACTCCTGTCTCACGTGACTGTTGACAAATCCTCCCGGCTGACTCAGTTCCTTCACTCCCTCTCAAAATACGATACGCTGTATTTCAGAGAAGTTTAAGAGCTCATGCAGGTGGAAACAGTCAGAAATAGCTCCTTGTTATTCACACCTCGGAGGCTACACAGGGGTGTGACAACACAAGAAAACCCTCCCCAGTAATTGAGATCACGGCTTTTGACCATTAGTGTTTTAAAGCCATAGAGCTTGTCAGGGAAGATTTTCTCTTAACAGTTTTTGAAGTTTACAGTTCCTCTGTACATTGGAAAACTGGACAGAACTCTCAACAATGATCACAGACCACCAGGCAAAAAATCCCAAACCAAATCAAAGCAGAGCAAAATCAGTTACAGATAAAAATAAGTTTTCAAATATTTCATTTGGACCTTTTCCTCTTGGTTTAATCTATTTTCTCTAGTAAAAATTAAGATAAATTTAAAAATGAATGTTATTTTAGTACTTAAAAAAACCCCAAACAACCCTTATCATTAAAAAAAAGGAGGAAAACCCAAGTAAATTAAATTTTCCAACCAGCTCTAGCATTGACTTTGTGCTTTTGTAACACTATTCAAGGTGTGCGACACACTAAAATGGAGTTCTGACCCTGCCGAGACCCTGAAACTAGTTGGATCGGAGGGTGTGGGTCACCCCAAAGAATCTGGTGGACACAGGAGTGTTGATGAGGGAAACAGAGAGTCTGAACTGAACCTGACTGAAAATACTTGTTTTGAGGTTTATCCCACTTCCCCAAAGCTGGTAGGATGTGTTGCAGAACATGCCCATCAGCAAGGATGCAGCACAGATCAAGAGTCAGAAGTGGCCCAGCTGACCTTAAGCAAGAGTCAAATTCAGCAAGGTTTCAGAGGAATGCAGGGCAGCCAGGAGATGAGGTTCTTGCCCCAGCACTGGCCATGGTGCACTGATCCAGACAATAAATGATGCTACTTTCTAGAGATTTCCACCAGCTTTCCAGTGTTCATTCATCCACATGCCACTCTCAACAGGACATTTGATGCTTCAGAAATTCTATAAACTGATCCATTCAGTGCATAAGGGTTGACAAAAAGAAAATGGTCAGCAGATAGCATGTGAGTCAGCTGCGGTGCTGATAGAAGGGGAAGGTTACCAAATAGCTGCTGAGGGATGGGATGGTGGTGTGGCAGTTATTTCTCCTAAAGCAGAGCTGGCAAAGGGAGACAGAACGTATCCACACTCACACGTGAGTGCTTCCAGGATTCATTGGCCCTGACATCTTCTGCTAGAAATAGAGGGAGACATTCTGGAAACCACATCTCTGTCTAAAGGCCATTGCTGTACCATCTTGGCTCCACCACATGCCTCTCCTTGACACTGCCTTCTCTGCCAGAGACCTATAACCACCACCCAGCCACTGCTGAGGAGGAATCCACATCCCTTCATAACTACAACCAAAAGTGACTGGGATCAAAGTTACAATTAGCACAAGACATTTTGAGCCTGTTTTACAAGGAAGATCAAGTTCTGTGGTTGCAGCAGCTCCTTTGCCCATCAAAAATAATCAGGATTTTAGGGTCTGACACATTTCACTTGCACAACTCTTATTTGCACTAGTGGGACTAGTAGCCCTATGATATACGCACATCACATATCAAGTAAAGACCTTCCAGGTTGTTGGTGGAGAGCTCAGTCAACTGCTGACCCCACTGAAGGTAACATTTCATGGAAGAGAAAGTGTTTGAAAGACATTTGGCAAAATTGCCAAACTTGCTGTGGTCATTTTGCATGTTGCCTTCTCAGTGGAGACCACGATTTAAAATGGCAAAGCTCCCAAACCTCATGAGAAAATAAATGCCATATTACATGAGATCAAACATCCAAACATAAATGGGTGTTTATGACCCTCAGAGAAAACAGGACCTGTTAGGGAACCTCCTCGTACCTGCCAAAAAGCCACCAATGAAACAAACAGAAAAAAACCAACTCACACAGGGAGATGTTCCCAGTGGCAGTGAAGGAAACATTATAAATGACTTGGGGCTTAGCTCCAGCTAACCACAGGGCAAAACCTTTCAGCTATCTTGTGCCTCACTTCCCACCATGAGATAGAGATGTTGCATCACCACAGGATGGAGACAATAAAACTATGTCATGACTGGGAAGTCCTGAGGTGCAAGGGATGAGGACCAGATGGACAACTCTGGATGAGCAGCCTGTATGGGTGTCTCCATTCAGTCACTTTCCCTTTGGTGTCTGGATTTTAATCCCAGTGACGTGGAAGCATTGCAAAGATGTTCATCACTCAAATAACTCGTGATTGCTGCCCATTGTATATTATTTCCTCTCCCTTACTATTTCTTCTTGTAAAGAAAGATAAAACTGGCTGCCCTCATCCAGACAAGAGAAGGACACAAGACTTTCAGTATCCAGTAAAAATAAGTGACTCATGTTTGGACTCAAGTTGTCATTAATCTGGGGCTGAAACTTGTTTGGTAGAACAAGTCTCACACCATGGATAAAGTAGGAAGTTCTTCAAAGCACATGAGGATGTAAAGGGAAAAGACATTAAAGAAAAAGGGAAAAGACATCTAGTAAGTGCTCTTCCCTTGCCCTCCTTCCCCATTTCACCCATCTCCAACATCAATATGATAAAGTAACACAGAAGCCTAAGCTCTCCCCACCAGGCTCATTGCTTGGTGGGTAGCAAGAGTTAATTGTGCTGAAGGTGGGAAAAGAGGATTTTTCATCCTCCTGGCTGTGACTTAGTAGAACCATGGAAAAGGGCTTATATTGGCAGATTACACTTAATCATTTTACATTTAAATATAATAGACAGGGTATATGAACCAGGATGGGAGCAAACAGACGGATTGCCTGTTCCCCTGCAGCTATCTACTGAGAAGATCTCTGCAGGTGCTGCTGAGTCTACAGACCCCTCTACTAGCCATTTCTGTCCATGGGAAAGCATCATGACTGAACAAATACATAGATTTGCTCTTGGTGGGGAACGTTGTGCTTTTAAAAACCTTGCTGATAGATGGATGGGAAGGGATCATATGGCCTGAAGAGCCAAAACAGTTTCTAAAATGCAGCCAATTTGCATCACTGCTAGACCCTTTTTCCCAAAAGTAAAAGGGGCACTAGAATAAATCCACACAGGTATTACAGCAATCTAAGCTCTGCTATAGATGAAACTCAGCATCACTGTCTAGTTTTAGGTGGACTATTCCCTGTGCTCCTAAGCCAGCCAGAAAGCCCCAGCATCCTAAAATACACCCTTCTCTGCTGATCATGCCAAGGCTCGGCAGACAACTTTGTGTTGCCTGTGCAGGGGAGGACCAAGGCCAAGACCCCCTGCCCACCACTGGAAAATAGTTCCTGTATCTGAAACATACTGTATCCAAGGTCTGAACTGGTGCCTTTGTGGAAGATGCCATGGACAATCACAGTGTCTTTGGATCGATACAGAGGACTTAAGGCTGAAGGTTGGTACTCATAAGGTCAGGACATATAGCAAGGTCTTCTTGGCTTTTAAGGCTATGGACTTAAACGAAGTGTGTAATAAGAAACATTAAGAGAATACAGTGCTGCCTGTTCCATCTCTCTTGATGGGATATGCTCAAAGACAATATTAGCCTGCACTGGATGCTTTCATGTGCCTTGTCTCTTGAATTTTCCCTGAGATTCAGTCTGTCTGAGCATACAGAGCAGCAATTCTGGGAGAGGGTGGAGTTAAGGTCATTTTGACAGTGTAGCATGACCCTTTATATTTCCTACTTTTCAGAAGTTTGAATTCACATTACTTTTTCATCTCCTGCTGAGGATTAATCCTCTGTGCATTCTGGAACAATACGAGACACCGTTAGGCAACGTTAACTTTGTGCTGAAGTTTCTGGCATAAGAGGCTGTATGCTCTAATCTATTTGCAAATCTAAAGCCAATGCTTTGCACACTTCAGTGAAAAGCCAGAGGCAGCCTGCCCCACTAGAAAGGTCACCAGATTAGGACTCCAGGGAACTCTTCAAAGTTTTGCCACTGATTTACTGCTCAGTTTTGTCCAAGTCATCTCTTTCCTTTGTGCCTCTAGTTTCCCCTCCCATTCTTCATGTTTTCTATTCAGGCTGCAAGTTCTTTAGGGTAGGAGCTGCCCTCTTGTTACGTGCTGGTCCTGTGTCTCATAGAGCAGTCACCCCCACCCTCCTGTCTGGAGTACGCCTACAAGATGCTACTGCGACACAAAGAATTCAGAGCCTTCACAGTTTTTAAAAAGAGTTTGGCTTTCACACCCAGGATCTTCAGTCTTTTGCTTGTTTCCTTAGCAAAAGCTGTTTGGAAGACCTACCAGCCACTGAGTCAATTACCAGTCAAAGGGTTAAAATAAACCACTCCATTAGATAAAGAGGAAAAAGGTGTAAGAGGAACTTGGATCATATGGCAAACTAGGTACTAGTTAATCAATAGTACTCAAAGGTGAAGGCCATATGGAGGAGCCAGGAATCATTGCATAAGTTAAGCAAAGGTTAGCAAGCCTGATAAAGCAAAGCTTTAACTATTTTCTGTGAAAAGTTCCACCTTTCCTCTAACCTAGCTCTGGAACAGGGACCACATTCACTGATCTTCTCTGACACTGACTCATGCACTAAAGGGTGAAGTGGAAGCTTTGAGAGCGGCCCATAGACAATACCTCTTTATTGCCCTGACAGTTCATATACTACATGTTACGTACAATTCTCCTATTCACGGGACTCTTGGTCCAAACTCTTCTGGTAAAAAGGCTTGTGGGCAGTTTACTTTCTGTCCAATGACTTCATTGCAAAGGATTTTTCTTCTCTGTTGAGCTTGCCATATGCAAGCTCTCCTTCCTCTTGTTTCCCTCCTCTTGTTTCCCAGTTTCTGGAAATAATTTGTGGTTTGGAAATGGAAATGTCCTTGTAGGCTTCAAAGAGCTAAAAGTCTGCCATACAAGATCAGTTCATTGGATCAATTTAATCTGCTTGCCTCTTTCCAGCCATGACCAACACCTGGTACTTCAGGAGACAACACAACTTCATAGTGGCAAAAAGAGACTTCAGCTTTAGACGGAGTCCCTTCTCTGAATGGGTTAGGAGCTGCTAAAGCACCCTCCCCACTTTTACCCTGAACTGCCCCAGATTTCGAGGGAGTGGAGCATGGGGGGGGGAGAAGGGGTGTCCCTCAAATAATCACCTAAAGGATAGAGACCCTCCACAAGGATAAAGAGACTTAAGAGGGACAAAATACATCAGCACATATCAGAAGAAGACTTCCCAAAACATAGCACAACACACACAGCTCAACCCCTTCCAGGACTGGCTTGGCTCGCTTCCTCGTTTAAAGTTGGCAAGCAAATCTTTATTGTAAGAGACAGAACAGAAGCCGGAGGGGAGGTCCTGAAATCTGGGGATAATTCACAAAATCCTGGCCTGTAGTGTAGAAGGAAACTAGTGTTAGGGATCTATCATTTGTACTGCTTTTGTTATCACTGCTAGCTTCAAACACATATAAACAACCTATTGATGATTGCAACTCATTCTCAGCAAACATATTTCCCAGATGTTTTTAAATTAATGGGAAGCAGGTATAAGCTCAGACAAACATTTTTTGGCTTGCTCATTCAAGTCAAGGTGTTCTTGTGCTTCACAGATATCCTACAGACTGCAGCAGGATTATTTTTGCAAGAGTACAATTTAGTATTACAAAGACACTAGATTTGGTCTCTTATAAGTCCAACATTTTCCCCAAGGAGCACCACCATCCTTCTCCAGGCCTGGTGACTCCATACACTCATGCCTCATCTCTTCCCATGGCCAACAAGTAGTGGCACAGCTCTCCATCTCTGAAGAGAACCACCACTCAGACCACCTGCATTCACCTCAATCTGAGCTGGGCCTTCATTCCCATCCGCAATGGGTTCATGTCACCAAGGACACCATTCTTGGGATGAGGGGAACTTCAACCAGGGGACATCTGCCAGAGGATATGGTGGAATGTGTGGTGTTACATTGCCACCTTGTGGAGAGCTCCCACTGGAGATGAAGAAAGATGGCTGACTAACAAGTTCCAGGCCACCGAGTGCTGCAAGAACATCTCCCTGGTGTTGTATGCCCATGGCTGCGTACATGCTTGTGCCCTTGCTGTGACTGAATGGGACATTACACCTTGCTGTTATTACTTCTGCAAGTGGTGAAGCATGGGAGCTCCATGCAAAGTCTGGAGGTCCTAGGCATGGGCAACATCAACCATTGCTTTAGTGCCTGGATTGCAAACTTGATTATAAAGTTTTGTATAGATGCAGTTGAGGTGAAACAAGAGTCTGGCCCTAGGTCAGCCTTCAGGGGGTAGGAGTCTGTTCTATCACAGTTGCCACCAGCTCTTGCAGTGCTGCTGTCCACAAAAGAAGAGTGAAGCCAAGCTCTGCAAGTCCAGACCTCCACAGGCTCCAAGAGAGAACGAAGGAAACTGTATTTCCTTTCGTTAAGTGCAGAAGAAGCCTCTGGTGGCAATGCATTTTTTATTAGTGGTGTCCCCGGAGAGGTTCAAATATACAAACCCACAACATGCTCCTCCTGTTCATGTGATGGAGTACTGTGCTGACAGACTGGAAGAGAATTACTGAGAAGTTCTACCATGTGGACTCTAACAGTGATGCCATGTATTGATTTCCATCTGGCAATGATGTGCTTTTTTGCGATTGCATTGACACTATTCTCTCTCTCTCAAGAATCTGCAGACTGAGTTTCTGGAGTGAAAAGTATGAGCATTGTTTATGATTTATTCAGGACTAGTGGAGGTCTGTGACTTTATGGGCCTTTACAATTACAATGAAGAAAAAGGGCAAAAAGAAATCACAGGTCCCTGCCCCAAGGCCTTTAGCAAGAGAAATTAAACATGACAGAGCAAGGCAGGCAAACCCTGGGAAGATGTGTTCCAACAGCAACAACATATGGAAGACGAGACACACTTATAACTCCATATTGCCTGTGTATCACCCAGGAGAACAGTGATGACTCCGGAGGAGGTAAAATACACCCAGCACTGATTAGAAGGAGCAGGCTGTCCTCTCAGGTTGCCCACTGCCAACTCATTCTCCACTGACTATCTGGAGATAATAAGCAAATCCCTCAGATCTGGGCAGATCACACTTATAAGTATCTAAAGTGTGGGCTGAAGTTTTCAAGCCCTTGAGAGAGGAACAGTTTGCTTTCAAGGAAATCTGATACCTCTTAAAGAAGTAGTCACATTCTTTGAAACACAAGATATGGACAACTCTGGAGATGCTGGCCAATAACAACAGGACATGAATGCCAACATCTCCTGATGGGAATAAAGGCAGTAAATTTGAGCTCTGGAGATTTGTGAGGACTTTTGCTGAACCTCAGTTGCCAGTAAATTCAATGTCTCTTAAAAACAGACCTACAGAGATGTGGAATTGCTCCGGTACTCAAGAGAAGCACAGGCTGCCACCTTTCTTTGGACAAAGGTCTATCTCAATAAAGGCAATGGCACCAGAAGAGTATATTTGTTTTTATCCAAGGCATATAATTTGATACTTCGTGAGATCTTAGTTAAGAAACAAATGCTTTGGACCATGTGGAAAGAGTAAGGCATGTATTAGACCTACCAACATGTATTTTGATGACAACTTTCAACATGTTGTTACTAATGGGGAGGCATTATAATAAATGGGACCATTATTAACCAGTTTTGTAAAGTATCTTGCTGTTAGTCCAATAAAGATCAGTATTTTCAGCAATACTCTAGATAATACAGAATCTGCAACAGTGGGATTTGCAGGTAGTGTATAAATCACTGAGATAGGGAAGAAGAAAAAGAACAGGCTGAATTATCAGAGTGATACAATAATTACCTGTTTAAATTATCACAATTCATTATGAGAATTTTACTAGAGGCAAGTGAAGCATGTCATCCCATGTGGCAATAAAGGCTGAGATTCAGCCCCACCCACCTTCCACCCCTATCAGGGCCACCTAAAAACCCCGTCTTGCAAAGCTGTGCATTAGGAACATCAAAATTAACCACCTCAGCATGAGATCTTGGTGCAACATTTGAGGAATAATAAAATACTCAGGTGTACAAAGAAGGGATTATTGAGTAGAAACAGGGAAGTCGTTTATGTCCCCAGCTTGGCCACTATTAAAATAATTAGAAGAACAGCATCTTCAGTCTTGGCATCTCCAATTCAGGAAAGATATAAATGTCTTAAGAGTTCAAACTAAAGTCACAAAAAATGATCTTGCAAGAGAAAACAAGTCTCACAATGCAATAAGCATAAGCTTTTAATCTATTGTGATGTTAAAACATCATATATACGTTCTATAAAATATCAATGTAGGTACTTCCACATGGAAAAGATGCCTTCCAGACCTTTCAAATCTTTCAGCCAGAGAAATAAAAAGATTCAGAAAGTATTAAGGCTGATGTTAGACAAACGCAGCTGCAAAGCAGGATACACTCCTTGCTGTGCGGGTAGTTTCATATTGGAGATGTAATGAAATCACAAGCCATTTGGAGCAAATGGACACTGTAGCACTTTGACACACATGACTGCATGGGAGTACTTAGGTTTAAGAGCACGTGCTTGGACAGTTATTGCAGAGAAGCTGATGTATGGTAACTCATCATCTTAAGGTAACCTGTTTTTGGATGAACAGACTTCATAAAACATTCCCTCCACAGCAGCTCCTATTAAAAAAAAATCTGCATCCTAACTAAACCCAAGAAGAAAAATGCAGAGGCTCATCACAGTCTGTTCTTACCTAGAGATCAAAGTAAAAGAATCCTGTATTACAAATAATGGGACCTTGGGAAAAGGAAGGACACCATGCTGCACATCTTTCCATCACAGCAGTACAAGTCACTTAGGGTAGACAGCTCCAGCACTCCAGGCTTAGTCTTCTGCACAATCTCCAGAGAAACTCTGGGATGACAAACTTCGTTTTGTAGTTTTAGATATCCTCACAAATACTAAAATAATGTCTGCCTGAAGAAGCAACTCTGATGGAGGGCAACTCTTTGAACCAATGGTCTGGCAAAACCTGAAGGCTTTGATTTCAAAGGCAGTTGGTGTGTCCTTACATTTACCCCAGCAACAAACACCAGCTTTACATGCTTCCCTCTGTTCTTAGGCTGCTTCTTAAGCCTCCCAAGCCCTACAAGCCCTTCCTATTCTCTTCCTCCATGGCTGAGCCTTCAGCTTTTTTCAGATAATCTCTACAAAACAGTTCCACATTCATTACACATAAATCTGTGAGATTCTGCAAGTCGATCATACAGGGACAACATGATATAAATTGAATTGAATACCAAGATGACACAGAGGAGATTGTACTTGAGTGTATTTGAGTGTATTATTCATTTCCATATTTAATTCATTATGTTTCTCCTCTTTTTTTTTTTACTCCCCCCCCCTCTCACCCCCCTTCAATTTACATGGAGCTGAAACACATTTTCCAGCCTGCTGTGCTGGAACACTGCAATGTCAAGGGACTTTACAGTTAAATGTAAGACCTTGTTGTCGTACTATGCACTGGGCCTTTGTCCTCAGGAAACCAACAGCTCCAAGTTAGATAACAACTGGTAAATCATCATCTTTGCTAAGTGTTTGCAAAGGCAGGTAGGGGGGCAGGAAGGAGGCTTGCTTAGAGCAGGAAAAGAAACTAACCTCTCTCATAAGGGATTAAGAACTTTTCTGACCACCCATCTTTGAAGTCTCCTCCTAAACCTTTGTCTTCCCTAATACCGGTGTTTCTTGACCTGCTTTTTTTGAGTTGGAAGAAGATAGCTGTCTGGGGGTTCTCAGCAGGGTGTGAAGGGCAGAGATGATGTGGATCAGAAAGAGGAAAAGATGCCTTATCAGGGGGAGGGCAAGGGAGAAAGCCAGAAGCCAATTTCATTTTGTACTTAGCAATGATCATTCTCTAAGGGTTAACCTTACCCTGGAAGCCCATAGGAGGAAGCCTACCCTGGTTGGTGGTAGGGACCGGATAAGATGACTTAATACAACATGTTTTCTAGCATTAATTCCCATGATTTTGTAATAAGCCAACCTCGAATCAGCTAGAGAGATCTCCCTTCCCTCTTCTCCAAATTCACCCTTGCACCTCTGGAATGACCCAAAGTTTTCCCCTAACAAGCAGAAAGAACTGCTGATTTCACATCCCCCCTGCCTAGGAATCAGTGCTGTGCTCCTCACACCTCTGCTTCAGCCCTGAGCAGTTTCAACCTCAAACCAGATGATGTTCCACTGGAGCACTGCTAACACTTGTTTCTGAGTTTCATTCATCTGCATGTTAAGTAAAACAGTCCCATGGTGACATGTTGATGCATGTAGAGGAGAAAAACAAAATACTTAATCCTAGACAGATGAAAGGAAGAGACAAAAAAACCCAAAACAACCACCCTGAGTTTCTCCACACTCTTTCTTGTTAATTTCTTCTTCTGAAACCAGCTGTTTGACATACGGCTTTAAAAGTGGAGTCTACTCTTAGATAGGCTATTGGTTCTTTTTTGGGGTTGGAAAATTGTAGTGTCAATTGGATGGGAGTCACCACTCTCCAGGTTTACAGCTTCACTGTGTAGCAAAAAACCCACTGCAGTGCCATAGGTTGTACTCAGGATACAGCAGCCTGGATATGGAAACAAATAAGGACGGAGAGGAGAAGCAAGTAGCCTTTCCAATTGCAGTTCCTGCTCTTGATATGTCTACAGGCCTAACTTTCAGATGGTAGGAGCTCAGTGAGAACAAAGATTAAAAAATGATGCTACCCTCCTAGATTGACAGGCTTTTTTACAATATTGCTGATTTTTTTTTTTTTTCCTTCCAGTGGAGAAGAGAAAATTGACAGACTTTTTCAAGCCAGCAAATTCTATCAGTGGCAATATGTGACTTTAATAATTCCAGGTTGTTCTGCTTTGGTCTGTGGACTTAATCTCACCAGGGTCTCAGACACTGTCAAGTCTCTGTTCCTTGCCCCTTCCACTACTTTATACAGTTGGGGCCTGCCCAGGGCAACTGGGCTCGATAATCTCCAGAGGTCCTTTCCAACCCCTGCCATTCTTCATTCTGTGATACCACCACCAACAGCCAGATGCTCTTTCATCCTCTGGGAAGCTGCCCTGCTCCCCACCCTAGTACCTGAGGTTCCCCTGATTAGATCACAAGCTACTCAAGGCATGAATATCAGATTCATGTGTGCTCAACACACCACAAAGGTGCAAGATGCTGGTCCTAGGGGGTAAGGATTTGTTAGATTCATAGTTCTACTGAACACAGTAAGGGGAACCATCACTTCAGTATCAGTAAAACAATGGGACCAAGAAGAGAGAAGGATGATGTAATTTCTCTTGTGATAAGGAAAGACAGTGATCATATTATTGGTTTTGACTTCTCTCTTTGTTCAACCTGCCGTTCAGTCCTAAGCAACCACCTTGCTGATCTGATGGACCCTCTCCCACTTTCTAGTCTCTTCAAGGTAAGAGCTGTCTACTATCTTCTGCTTGCATGTCACCTGTGCTACCCAAAAGGCAGTTCTGGGCCAGGAAATGTCAGTGCTAGCACTTGTCATGAGATGGGAGGGACTGAGAGCAGAAGGAACACAGACATCACATGTCTGTGGGATCAAGAACAGGCAAGGATGCAGAAGAATGCAAAAGGGATGGTGGAAAACTCTCAGCACAGCCTGAATGTGTCTGTTTGTCCAGTATCATACAGGGACAGAGAAACCTTGCTGCATGGCCAGCCAGCAGCCATCGCTGTCCTCCACAGAAAGATGGCGCCTGGTAGGATGGAAGAACACAGCTCTGATACTTCTCAGGCTTTCTCTTCTCTCAGGGCTTTTTAAATTGCAAGATATGGTTGCTGCAATTAAAACACTGCTGAAACCATCCGTCCCACACTCACACTTTTTCATTATATTTCTGCACTATTTCCAAAACCCTCTCATAACAATGTGGAAAGACACTACAAATCACTCTGAGAATATTATATGACAGTGAAAGAGTTTTGACACAAGGCCTGTTTCCAAATGGTATTTATCACACTTTTAAACTCCTCTGCACAAATAAACAATGTATTTACTTGCTTTGTGTGCTCTTACTGAGCAGACCCGATCAGGGAATCTTGTTTATCCTTTAATTGACCCACGTACAGTTCCCAGGCCAAAAGTCTACAGCAAAGCAATACAAAGGTTACCCGGGATCATCTGTGCTTAAAAGCTTTGTGAGAAAAGTGTATTTTGCAGGAAGTAGTTGAAAGACGAGATTGAGGTTGTTTAGCATGCAAGGGATTTGCTCCAAAGCCCTCTGAAGCTGGTGGAATGACTTTGGTTGATTCCAGTGGTCTTTGGATCGGAACCAAGGAGGGAAGAACTAGCACCAGGCACAGAGGGCAACATAAAAGAAAATATGAAAAATAAAATTCAAATTCAAAGTTACATACAGTGGAAGGAGTAGTCCTGGCCACACTGCACATTCTTAAGAATCTATTGTTTAAATGGTCTACAGTGGTGAAAGGTCCCATATCCAACACTTCTCCATCACAATGATTCATACACAGATACTACAAGCCATAGTCCATGTTCTACAACCAGGAGATAAGAAACCATGCCTCATAAGAAAAATAATCTCCTGTGCCTATGAGGTGGTGTCTCGGCAGAAATAGCCAGAGTGTGCCAGCTGTAGTGTTTTTCCATCGGTCCTACTACTCTGACACACTTATTTACTTACAGACCACTGCTGTCAGATGCCAACAGCTGTAGCTCATCGTCCTATGGTTGTTTCTGATGAAGTGCTTTTCAGATCAGAAAATGCCAACCAGTCAAACTTAGGACTTTTGATGGGGGAAAGAGAGTTCAACTGGCTCTCTCCAGTTTTAAATACTACTTTTGTTTTTAAAATTAAACCACTGGTAATAAAAGAGTAAAACACAAAGTCACCATCAATATTGAAATCAAATGTTTTAGCTGATGTTAGACGAAGGAGATTCAGAACTTGGGTTTTCATGTTGCAAAATTTTTTAAAATTCTGGCTGTTGGACCAATTTTTAAATGCAGGTTTGCTAAAAAAAAAAAAAAAAAAAAAAAAAAGGTAAAAAAAAAAAAAAAAAAGGAAAAAAAAAAAAAAAAAAAAAAAAAAGAAAAAAAAAAAAAAAAACCAAAAAAAAATCACAGGAAAGGAAAACCGTTTCCTGCCAACCATAT
>JAOEGS010021311.1:0-43408 GCA_025447755.1 Corythornis vintsioides | reverse complement strand
TTGTCCAGGAATACACACAAAAGTTTCAATGATTATTTTTCTCTCTATATATTTCACATATATTTATATAGACATACATAGCATAATTTTAATGTCATGTATTTCAGTCCCACATTACTCTGTGTTGATAAATTACAAGTAAAAAGATGATCCATGCAATATTATGGTTTACACAACACATGATATCTATTAATTTTTAATAAATTAATTTTGATACAAGTGGACAACATGAAGAGACAGGAAATATTTTTTCTCAGATATATGCACCTGAGCCCCTCTGAGCTCAGTAGTACTTGATGTAAAATTTAATTTGAATGTTGTATAGATACTGTTTGTGCAATTTATTTAGCACCCATTTTCATTTTCTTTCTCCTTATTCTCAGATAAATAATAGCTTTATATTTCTGAAGATAAAGTTTTCAGGCTTTGTATTGATCTTTTAAAATGATTGAAGTGTCTGTGTATATATGTGATTGCACTGTCCAGTTTTTTTGTTTAGATATTTTACTAGAATCTATTTTTGAAGAACTTTAATACATTTTTAATGATCAGAACCCGTTTTCTCCACGATGCCAACACCTTAGACACCAACATAACCTTCAGATGCAAAACTCTATTAAAAAGTCTATCTGAAGGCAACTTCTAATAAATGTTATTGCTGGCTAAAGAAATATATCTCAGTATTCAAGGTTATAGCACTTTTGATCTGAAACACTTTGATTTCTGGACAGAGGCTAAATAATTGCCTCTTGCTGATAATCCAATCAGCAGTAGCTTTTAACAACTAGTTCATTTAGGACTGCAGAAATTTCCACTAAACTTCTGCTGACAATGACTAGGTCTTGTGATCTACTGCATCTTTGCCTACATACAAAGCTGATCTGTAACCATCAAATATCACATTCTTTTCTGTAATTTTATTTTTTTCTTGCTTGTTCTTTTTTTTTCACGTGGCCTTTTAGCTAAAATCCCAGGTTGGACATGTTAAAAAACACATCTCTAAAGGGGATGATCATAAACCAAAGAACTTGAAGAATCCATCCTAAAAACTTTTTTCTTTCAGGATGCAGTTTGCAAGATTTATTGGAGTCTATACTCAATTGGATAATGTGCCAGGACAGTTGTTTGCTGAGAAAAAGCTAATCTGACATTAGCAAACATAAGAAAGAAAATCACACAGCAATTTTTCTGCTATTTTTAGGAAGTGGGTGTTCAATTTAAACTTCCTAATATTTCCAGTGAAAGTAAATTTATAAGTGATGCTTCTTTTCATTTCTCCATTTCCCAGAAGCCAGCCATAAGATTTCAGCCACAACCTGTATATTGAAATGCTGAGAAGATGCACACTACTTTAACATCAGTGAGTAGCAGGTTGGACAGATCAGCACATGGATCACCTGGTGGAAAAAAACTCACTTCTCTACTTTACTGTGGAAGACATAACTGGAATATCTTGACACTGTGACTCAGGTGCTGTGTGTTGGGAAGGATAACAGAGACCAAATGAGGCACTGTAACACATTATAAAGTATTGACCAGAGTCCTCATGTTTTGTCCTAGACTAGGTACTACCATGGAAACTTGGAAGGTCTTATTTTCCTGCTTGGCAGTCATGCTGACTCACTGCATTGGTCTAAACAAGATATTCAAGCTTCTCTGACTCTCAGTTTTGCTCTCTGCAAAACAAAGGTTGTGGTGTTTTGTAACAGAAATGGAGAGCTGCACACTAATGAAAGCACTCTATCAGCAGAAAGAGTGTTAGCATTAATTATCCAACTGAAATGATATATGAACATTGAGTATGTACCACCATCTGTTTTCTAGGACAGCTGTAATGTTTCTTCTCAGCTTCTTTTCTCCCAAGACTGTATCATTATAGTCTGAGAAGGAAAACATTTAAAGGTACCAATATCAAGCCAAGAGCACCTGACAGAGCTTTCAAATATATTGCAGAGACAGTTGATAGATCTACAGGATGATGTTGAAAGACTTCAAACAAATGAACTATAAAATATATTATTGACTTGTAATGCTTCCTGCCATTACATTGTTTTGCTCCCTATACAAAATAAAAGCCTTCATTCCTACATTCATTTCTCTCAAGGGAAGACAGTGATGCTCAGTGTCAACAATACAGTAAATCCAGTGTAAGGGATCTTAGTATTACATTGCAACCACTATGGCCACAGTACAGCTTTGATTTAGAGTATCAGGCTGGTGGCTCAGACTTCAACCTGAATTTCCCCAGACTAGCTTTGCCCTGCATCAGACTTTCTCCATTCTCTAGGATAAATTACATATTTTAATGCATATACGAATATGGCAGCTTTATTTTACACTATTGTTGTACTGGAAAGTGGTTTAATAATGCATTAATCCAGTCATAAGTATGGAACTACAATCAGATAGATGTTTAACCATGTTGCACTAGAGAAGGGTGGTCAGGTGTTACAGAGGTATATTAAGATTAAATAGAAAAGGCTGAGTTTCTGACCACATGCATTTTCCCCACTGTTTATAATTCACTGCAGACAAAGGTCACTTTCAGGGTTTATGCCATTTAATGACTTATTTGGGATCTAGTTTTATCTGTGTTGAAATCAAGAGCAACATTCCTATGAATTAATCAGTGGATTGAACATTTTGTCTCTGCAGACTTCTTTTATTTCTGTTTAGTCACATACATTTCAGTTGCTGGAATGGTTTGAAAAATATGCCTGGGGGTGAAGTCAGGTGCCTATTCAACACTGCAGTCCAGAAAGCCCTTGCTCAGTCACTTTCCCTAATAAGGGGCATCCCAATTTGACATGAAAGTTCTGCAAATGCTTTTGTACATGCCTGGGATCACCCTGTAGTAAGCAGCTGTGTTGCTATTTCTTGCCTTCCTCTGATCAGTGTCCAGAAACAAAGCAGAGTGGCACTCAGGTTTCCAGCTGGGGGATCCTGAGTCCAAAGCAGTCCTGACATGCTGACCCACCTAAGTGCTCAGGGGACACATGGACAATATTTTCTATTATTTGACCAAAAAAAACCCTCACAAAATATTCAAGTATCAACTATAAGGAGTATCCACCTACTACAGACCAAAAGAGCTGCAGCAGGAGTGCAATGTCAAGTGGTTTTAATGACAAGACTTGAAGCCTTTGCAGGTCTCCCAGGTAATTTGTGTTTTGTTTTAATTAGCCTGATACCCCAGGCTAATACACGACTAATCCACCTGCAATATGCTAAGGAAAGTATTCATGTTTTCACACCTTTAAAGGGAAACCATGCAATTCTGGTTGATAAAATGGCCTAAGGACCTCACCACACATTATGGGTAAGTGAAAAGAGATAAAAAAATGAGCTCTTAAGTGTACACAATGAGCTTCTTTATTCTCATGCATTCTAGTTTTTTGGCCTAGAAGAGAGGGTGAGATATTCAGGATACTTATCTTATTGCTTGAAAGTTTGCCACCATGTATCCTAAAAACTGATCCTGGGGGTAAAAAAATGCTGTGTTCTGCATGTAAGATGAAAAAAGAAACAACAGAAAACCTGGAAGTTTTCTTTGTGAATATGGATGAAAATACGAGAGACCAAGGGAATAAATACAGTCTCTACTATTGACTGTTTAGGACACAACTAAAATTAATCTGGGAATTATTTAATAGCTGTGAGACATGCAATAAAATATTTGTCAAACAAAAGTGTATGTCATTTTGATGAAGATTTCCACCTGTGAGTATCAGTTGTTTCACAATATACATCACACCACACTAGCTTATTAGTTTACTTTTATGAACACATCTTCCCAAAAGAAGATTTTTTCTTCTTTTTCATTTTTTTTTTTAATATTGTTTTATTACAATTCATCGTGAGATACCTGGAGATGGAAACTTTGAAGATTAAAAGCATGTTTACTTTAAATCATGTTATATTGAGTTCTATTTGTATAAAATTATTGAGCAATTTTCCTGGTTTATGTAATTGCATCTTTTTTGATGTAGTGAAAATTCGTTCAGATTCTTTACCCAGCAAATAATTCAAAAGTGGAATATATTCTTTCTTTGTTGATCTAACAAACAACCTCATACATTGTACATGCCTACACTGCAGTATAACATAGACACAGACAAAGCAGCTTAACTGTCTGCAGTGGCTCCTGGAAACAATACAGCCACAGCAACAGAAAATGTGCTGGGATAGCTCATCCAGCTTCTAGTCTGTGTTACTTCTTCAGCTGGTTTAAGAAATCTTCCCCATTTATTCCTCCTTTATGTGCAGAGGATTGTGCAACTACAAGATGTGGCCTGGAAAAGAAAGGGCAGGGGAATCTATATTTTCTTTTTCAGCTGGAAAATATTGAATGTCCTGCTTGTTGGTTGCACCTTTGAAATGCATATATTTTGTTTAAGTGATGTTATTGATAATACAACTAACACAAATGTAGCCTACCAACCTAGATAGGAAACAAAGAAATCAGTCAGTAGGGTCAGTTCTGGGCTGTGCTATTAGATAAAGACTTGTTTTGTTTGTTTTATATCCAGAATTATGAAGCAGTGTTTGTGCCTCCTCAAATCAGGCTGGTTTTGTACTTTAAGCCCTGAGTTCTGGAATCAGGACTGCTTGTGGAAAACAAAACTCTGATTCTTAACCTTTAGTTGCTTTATTTCACAGGTGATCACAGGTATGTCCTAGCACCTGTGCAGACCAAGAATCATTCCTGATTCCACATTGGGAAATTTGTCTCTAATTACTTAGCTTTCCTTACAGAAACTAAGAGAAAAAGGCTCCTAAAATGACTTGATACTGAGGTTTTTTGAATACTAACACATCCTGACTCAATGTCTCTTTCTTTAATAGATGTATAAGAAACCCAAATGCATACAAACACAGAGAAATGAAGATTGTGAAAGGAGGAGGAGACAGGAAGATGCTGTAAGTAAGGGGATGAAAAATCTAAAGTTACTACTTTGAACTGACTCCAGGTTTTTTTGTGCTTGTACACCAAGGTGAACTCTACAGCAACAGGTTGCAGGGGAGCTGGTATGTGCTGGCTGCTGCCCAGTACACAAGCAGGGCAGTAAGTCTGGCAGAGAGGCAGGTGGATTGCAGGGTGGCAAAAAGTGCCCAAATAACCCTGGAAATACTCAGATAATCTCACCTGCTTAGTATAATTCAATTTTAGGTTTATTTAACACCAGGAAAGATTTCCCTATCACTGACTTTCTTCCTGCTCACTCATTCCTTATTATTTTTAGTACCTGTCCAAGAGATTGTTCACATGAGGTAGGTTTGTAAGTACAAGCTCCATGAATGTAAAGGGGACAAAGACCATCCTAGTCAAGGTAAAGGTGGCAAGGAAAAAAAAGACTACAGAAGGTGTATGTTCTTGCTATCCAAAGATGCATGGCTACTTTAAGATGACAAGTTCAGTCAGCATGTTGCAGCAGACTTGGGCTATTTCAGATCACTGTTTGCATATTTGATATCAAGTGACCTGCCTAATGTCAGAAGGAGGTGAAAAGGGAATAGAGAAATCAGTCAAGGTGATGGATGAGCTGCAGACTTGATTATTTATTCAAATTATTCCCACAACGATTGAGTCTTGCTGATTGCAGGCAGCATTTTGTCACAATCATTAGGAAGGGGCAAAGGTGACAGGAATTTAATGGCCAAATTAGAGTTATTGAACGGTGCCAAGTATGGCAATATTTTTCAAATCTGAAGCAGAACACTGTCAGTGACCAGCAAAATTCACACCTCTTTTCTCTAAACTGTTTTTTTGCTCTTGAAAGTACATCTGCAACTCCAAAGGTATTCCAGAGTTTCTTCAGCAGCTCCCAGATTCCTTTCTGGGCCTTTCTGTTAAAAGAAACATGGCTTCTCACAGTTCCCTCCCACAGCCCTTGAAATATTGGAACAAAAACCACTTCAAATATATCTTTACATCCTCCTCTCTTTTCTTGTTAGTCATCACACTGATGTGAGGGAAGGCTGATGATGGAAGGTGACCTGCTGCAGACCAGGTCAGCACTCTCCTTGCCTTCAAGGGGGCTAAGATTTCCTATGAAGACCCTTCAAGGGGGCTAAAATTTCCTATAAAGACTCCAACATGCTCATAAAAAATTGTACACATCTATTTCCTATGTAGCAACACTGCAGCTGTGTTTGATAAGAGAGAAGATAGTGTGGAGGGCACAGTGATAGTGAAAAGGACACTCTTTTTCCAAGTACCCTGGGTTTTATCCTTTCTTTTCCTTGCAGAAACATGGCTGGTTTTAAATATAAAAAGCTCTGAGCTAAGTCTGAGGCCTTTGTAAAACCTTTCGTGGTGATAATTATAAAATGCATGATTTGTGACTTTTTATTTAAATTGATTATACAGTTAAATGTAGATTCATCCCACCTAAATTTAGGCATTTAATAGAAGCACCTACAGTAGGGCATTTGTTCTCCTGAGTTCACTCAGGAGACAGGTGTTTATAGAGAGTCATTTGAAACTACACTTGTCATCAATTTATTTTGCTGTGTGGCAGGTTGCTTTTGGACTTTTGTCACTGCCCCTTGAAATTTCTGCTACAATCCAAGAGTTTCAAATTTGGAAGTGAGTGTCAAAAACCACACACTTTGTGTGTATGAGTGTCAGGCAAAATACTTTGGGCTTTTTCTATTAAAAAAAGCCTGATCTGACATAATTTCTTTTTATACACTTATCCAGTCTGCTTCATGTGGGTCAAAATTATTAAAGTAAATTATTTGTATAAGAACAGTTGGAAAAAACCCCACCCAATTCTGTATTTAGGTTTCAAATTAAAGATTTCTAAATCTCAGAGAATTGAGATTCTGTAACCATTTTCCTTAAGAAAAAAAAAATAAATAATACAAATAATATAAAATAAATAAAATAAATTACTGCCTTAATAATGCAGGTTACAAAAGACATTGCAAAATGTATTTGCTTGAGTTAGTGAGACACAAGGTCTGGAAACTCACTCTTCAGTCTATTTTCAAGGAAATCCACCTTTGGTGATGAATGCTATGATATTATGACTGACTAGATTAGACCTTTCAGACTGATTTGAAACAGCAAAATTCCATGCCACCTCCAAAATTTCCAGTTAGACAAGTTTTCCATGGAAGGAAATTCTTCCTGTAGAATTTCACAAAGCCACTAAGCCTCAGGAATAGGGAGTAGTAATCAGTGTAGTTCACCTTCAGCTTGCTGCTCTCTCCCCTCTATCCTCAACTCTTTGAAATGACTTACAGAGAGAAACTATAATTCAAACTAGTCCTTATACAGAATGTAAAACATTAACCAGGTTCCTTATTCATTTCTCCTCTGTGTAGTCTCAAAAACCTCCAGCTCCTTGCTTGGCTGATCTTGAATGTGTGTATGGTCATGACTTTGATAGCTTGTCCTGTATGTGGACTAAAGTGGGATCATTTTTCACAGCAATAAATAAAATAAAACTCCACTTTCCCCTCAAAAATAGCATTAACATTTTACAGAAAAATATTCAGGCTGTTTTCAGGTGTGTCCATAAAATTTGTTTCCAATTCTGATGCTAAAAGACATTGTAGGGGCTAAAAGGGCTCCTACAGGAGCCTTGGTGATTATGATCTTATAAAAGGCTCCTTGGTGATTATGATCTTTGCAAGGTGTAGAAGTAAAGAGGTAAAATGAATACTGAAGGTGGTAAGACTTCATGTTCCTTTATTATGACATGTTTTATGAGCTTTTATCCTCACAGACAATCTCAGCAACATGATAAAGAGAGTTTAGAGAATATCAGTTTGATTATGGGCTGCTGACTGGAAGTCAAGTTAATGCAGAATCAAGTTTGGCAAGGTAAATCTTGATAAAGTCTGAAGTAAAACACCAGTTGTTCATTCATTGCTTATTGTTTGGCCAATGAAAGCCAGAGAAATAAAACTATTGTGAAGCCTTATGTTGTAAACCATATGGGAGCATCTAAACATAACAGCACGTAGCAATAATTGTCTAATTTAAGCACCAACTTGTAACTTCCACAGCTCCTTGTTCTACACTTAGAGAATTCAGCATACTTGGCTTATTGAGTTAGGAACAAAGCAAAATTCACATATTCTGCTTAACTCTTCATGTATCAGAGTCTACTCTGAGAGTTTTAAGCTCAGTTTCATGCACAGTTTCAGGAAAATTAATAGCCCAAATACTAGAATGACAAGAGTAAAGAAAACAAAGAATTAACAGGGAATTAACTAGTGGCACAGAGTCTAGTTGGAGGCCTGTAACAAGTTCCCCAGGGTCAGAACTGGGTCCAGTCCTGTTACATATTCCAGTGCCATGAATGAAGGGATGGAGTGCACTCTCAGTTTTTTTAGCAATTATTTAAGTATCTCTATATCCCACACCATAGGAATAAGAATTGGTTTCCAGTGTTCAAGTACAGTATGGAAAATAGCCAGTGCAGACATTTCTTGGTAAAACAGAAACACAAAACTAAATAGAGATGTTTCTTTTGAACTACTACTAAGCTGCCTTTGCTTCTCCATGACTTGACATGAAGACACATGTATTAGAGGACTTACTTGCATCATACCTGCTGTATTTCAGTAATAACAGTAGTACAATATAATAATAATACAAGGAAGTTAAAGCCTGATAAACTGTTTGTGCTAATGATGCTTTTATTGTGAGTAATGACTGTTCCCATTTCCTGTTACACCTTTCTTATCTCTTGTAAAAATGATAGGATTGCCTTTACAAGAAAATACTATTTAGTAGGAGAAATTGTTTGTTTAGCCCGTTCTTGAGTATTCTCTGAAGTGGGAATTTAAAACACATAGTTCACATTCTTACATATTGTATCAGCAGAGATTAAAGAGAAGAAACTGGGGAATTTTTCTTACAAAACTATGTGTCTGAGGTTTTCCCAGATGATTT
The DNA here is from genome assembly GCA_025447755.1 of Corythornis vintsioides. NCBI lineage: Eukaryota > Metazoa > Chordata > Aves > Coraciiformes > Alcedinidae > Corythornis > Corythornis vintsioides. The sequence goes on along the minus strand of JAOEGS010021311.1, from coordinate 34,497 downwards.
ACTACAGCTGCCAAGTCCACTAACCACATCATTTCCTAAGTGTTATTTGTCCATTTAACCATTGAAAGCTTTTCACTCTGAAAAAGGTGCCAGTATGAGGTTAAATGCTAATATGGAAGGTTTGGAAATAAGAAGATAATGTCTGCCACCCTTTTAGAAAGCCATTATCAATTGCACCAGAAAGAGCAGGAAAACCTGAGTATTTAATTTTTTGTTTGATTTTGTTTGGCTTCTTTTAATGTTTATGTTCAAAAATCAGTCATAAGTTGGCAACAATTAATAGATATACCTTAACTGTCTCACATTTGATTACAAGTGAATTATTTCAATCATCTCTCATTTGTGATACATGATTGGTACTTGGTAGGCAGTCTTTACATATTTACAGATCATGAGCCTCTTGAAAGTAAAACACGTAGCAAATATTCTACAGGTATATGTTTTATCATTTACACTGAAATTTGTTACAACTTCTGGATGCATGAACACAAACCTGAAGAAAATATTGGTTCTCCTACTATTTAAAATTTTTAACACTGGCTGCAAAACAAACTTATTTATATCAAAGGCTGTATTCATAAATTACTATATTTCTACTCAGTATGTGTGAACACTGAATTGTATAAGAGAAAAAGTGTGAATTTACATTACTGTGTCTAAAGAAGGACAAGAAGGCTGGTGAATGGCCCAGAGCACAAGACTTATGAGGAGAGGCTGGGTAAACTGGGGTTGTTTAGCCTGGAGAAAAGGAATTTCAGGAGACGCTGTTAGTCTCTACAACTGCCTGAAAGGATGTTGTAGTGAGGCAGAGTATCCCAGAGTCTTGTTACAAAACAAGAAATGGCTGTAATTTGTGCCATGAGAGATCTAGATTGGATATTAGGACAAATTTATTTTGAATTTTGACAACTGAAAGGGTTGTCAAACATTGGAACAGGCTGCCCAGGGAAGTGGTGGAGTCACCATCTGCAGGGGTATTTAAAAGTTGTGTCATATGGGGACATGGTTTTACTGGGACTTGGCAGTGTTAGGTTTGCAGTTGGACTCAATGATCTTAAAGGTCTTTCCCAACCTAAATGATTCTGTGATTCTCTGGTCACATGATACAGAGAAGACAGAGCCAGACTCTTCTTAGAGATGCACAACAACGGGCCAAGAGGCAAAGGGCACAGGTTGGAGCACTGGAAATTTCAATTGCACATTAAGATTTTTTTTTTTTAACCATTGGGACAGTCAAATACAGGAACAGAACATGCAGAGATGTGATGACATCTCTATTTTTGGATATATTTGAGGCTCAGTGAGACAAGTTGATTTGGTTAGAACTGCCCTGTGCAGGGGTTTAAACCACTTGACTTCATGAGCTCTGGTCCAGCCTGAGCTATTCTGTGATCTTATGTTCACACCAAACACTCTTAGGACCCATTTCCTTTATTCAAGTGCCTATTTGAACAAAACTCACTAAAAGGCAGTTATCACTAAATGCTTTTCCCCTATCAAAATGGGTTGAAATTGGCCAAGAGGCTCGGCACAGACTTTGAGAGAGTGATTACATAAATCATGTTCCACACAAAACCAGGCAAAAAAAATGTAGTTAATCAAATGTTGGCATGTGGTTCTTTAGAATAGCTCCATCCAGGTTATATTTAACTTTCTTCCATCAGAAAAAGTAAAAGATTCAGAGAACAAAGCATCATTGTTGAGAACATTAATTTTGGACTCTCTTAGCCAGGCCCCAATCAAAGCTTTCTTTGTTAGGTAGTGAAACCTTCTCATTCTCTTACAAAGCCAAAACACTGTAGAAACAAAGACTGCACATAAGGGAATACGGGGACCAAAATGCAGCTGACTTTCTTAGTTCAGCTCCAGAACAAATTACAGATCAGATTCATAGCTGGTGTCAATCAGACCCAGATCATCTAACCATCAGAGGAGCATCTGGTGCCATACACAAAGTTAAACAATAAAACCTGTTTATGGACAAGAATAATGAATATGACAGCTTGAAAACACAGTGCTTTACACATTTTGGGAAGACTTTGGGGATATATTTGTTTAATCATAGGCTCAACCTTAGCAGACCTTATACATTGGAGCCTAGTCTTTTGACCTTGGTAGGCCACATAACCCTTTCTAAGTATTCCAGAGGTTGACACTTCAGCCTCTTCCTTCCCATGCTTAAAGACACTGCACACCCCTCAAAATGGATGTCACAATTAATCCTTTTCAGCCTGGCTCCTGCAGCAGAGGCCATAGGAGGGGTTCAGGCTGCACAGCAAAGGACCTGTTAGAGCAACAAGACACATGCCCCATCACCAGGTCACACAATAGTCACCCTCCAGTGGGTTGATGGTGGTTTGTAGATGCATTTCATTCCTCTGGCAGCCCAGATCTGCTGTGTGACAGGGTGTTGGCTCCCTTAGCTTCATACACAGAAGGGTGTTATTGTCAGTGTTAGGCTTCTGGTAAGAAAATGAGTATTCAACAAGAAACGAAAACCATATCTGTGGTTTTCTTTGTAGTCAGGCTACTTACACAGTCTAAACAACAATTTTATATCATTAACAATACTAAACTCTCTCAAAAAAACCCCACAGGTAGGCCTCTTTAGGTGATAAGATAGAGCACAGATGGCAATCCCATTTACATTTCAAAAATAATTTTCAGACAGCACTAGAAAAAAGCCGAACAATCAAAACCCCGTTAAATGTTATTTTTATTTCATTAATGGAAAACTAATTGCATAAAAATATACATTTTAGATTAAAGATAAGCTGATCTGGAATGTGAAACATCCAGGTTTATGAGCCTGCTCTATTAAATTAATGGAAGTTTTCACAATTTAATGTGAGTTAAGCAAAGCAGAACATGAACATACACATCCCCATTAGCTGTCAAATATGGTGCTTACAGGAACAAACACCACACTAGCTGGACCTAAAATGTAAGTCAGAAAACCTTGTAACTCTCCACTTGTTTCTTCCTTCCTGCCCCTTGGTACACTCTCAAGCAATACCTTTCTAGTTCCTTTCTCTCACGGAAAATTCACACAACTTAGAACTTTTAATTAAAAATCTTTGAAGAAGTCTTTCAAAACCAGGATGGCTAGAAAAGAAATTCTAAAATACAAAGAAAGTGGGGATCTTAATGGAGGAAAATGACCTGAGAATGTAAATCTTTAGTTAATCAAATATGAGATCTGTGATGAAAGTGAGAGACTTAGCAACAGTGCAAATATATCCCTTTTGCCAAAACAAACCTTCATTCATCGTGATGTATAGAGAAATAATATTCTCTCAACGTGAAATTTCAGCATAAGAAATCTGCAAGTGCTTTATGTTTTAAAGGCTGATGAAGAATCTCGATGATAAAATGATCAAACACAGATATAATAAATCTAAACCAAATAGAACATTCAAGTCAGAGATCCATTTCCATGTATTTTGAGTGACATAAGTGTAAAATTAAACACTTTAGATAAGGCATTTAAAGACTGCTTTTGCTAACTCCAAGCTGGACTCAGATTTTTTACTAAGTATTTGTTCAAAAACCAATACCTTTGCTACTGCTATCAGGATAGTTTTACTGTGCACTTTATCACTGATATAAATAAGAAGATATAGGTTTTAATTTTAGGTTTCTGAGCAATTCAGAATTCTTTCACTTCAAAACAGAAAAACAAACAAGAAAAAAACCTTTGATATGTTTATTAACATGTATGTTTCAGTACTATTGTAAATTTCTTGATAATAATACTGCTCCTACATATGTTGCCTGTTATCCTGTAGTTAAGCTCTCCACGTGGCTAGGTTTATAGAAAACCTCTTGACTAAAGGTTATCAACAATATTTCTGTTATCAAGTGAGAAATAGAATTGCCTCCAAATGCATGAAGAGTGTTATTTATTTAAACAAGAGCAAAGAAAATAGAGAATTCTTTTTCTCTCTGTTTATTCAGTCAGTGTTGTAGGAGAATTGCCATTCATTATCAAGGAGATGCTGTGTGCTCAACCAGGGGACAGAAGGGAAGACCATTTACTGAATTTGATTGTTCCCAGAAGGTGATTTAGGAAAAGAACTGTTTGATTCCAATTACTTACAAAGACTAGCTCCTGTCTCAGGTGCTTATGTGGAACAGGAGAAATCAAGCTGCAAGTTCCAACTAGCTGAAAATTGCTGAGTTTGGGAGCCATTTAAACCATTTGGCTTCACTTGTCCACTTGTTATTTCAGTTAACATTGCATTCAAGTGTGCAAATAAATGTGTCTAATTGTGTCTTGATGATAGGAAGCAAGCAACTTTATTTTCAGAGTTGAAAAGGGTGTAGCTTTTTACTGCGTGGTAATCACTTCTGTGCATTATAGCATGAAAAAGATGTGAGGAAAGAAACTTGAGCTTTACTATGAACTGAAGTAGCCTACGTGTGCACTTCAGCACTACCCAGAGTTGCTCTCACCAGATGTAATTCACTCTAAAGCAAAAGAGAACTTGTTGAATGTGCTTGAGCACCCAGCCCTACTGCTCAAATGACAGGCAGGGAGTGCAGCTACACAGCTGACTTCTCCAGGAGGCACTTCCAGGCCTCCAGGGTTGAAAGCACGCAGGGAGCATCTAAAGCTGCCATGGCATCTACAAAGAGTAAGGTAGGGATTGAACCATGCCAAGCCTCTTATTACTCCAGAGTGGATGTTTCCTCTTCTCTCTAATCTCAGTCAAGAATCACTAACAGACTTCGTGCCAAGAACTCCATTTATGCATTAGATTTTTGGAGGTTGTCAAAATAACATTCAGGGTTTGGAAAAGCCACATGAGATTTGCTTGATGTTCTTGGAGGAGGGAAGTGAAGAAGGAAGCAAAGAGCTTCAAATCCCCTGGCTTATATGGGAGGCTTTACTGAATCATTAGGTTTTCCACTGAGACATTATGATTTCTAAAGTGGTAGTAATTGTCAATACACAGAAGACAAAAAAAAAGCCCAAACAAAACAAACAGAAAACAGATTTATATCTGTCTCCTATAAAAAAAAAAAAAAAAAAGCAATAATATTTCATGGGAGAGGAAAAGAGGGGATTTGAGTTAAATCTATAGGTGAATCTACAGCAGATGGAAAAAACAAGCTAACATTCTTGTACAAAAAGACCCTAAAGTGGGGTCTAGTAATCAGAGCATTCACAATCCATCTGCTGGACACATAGAAGGAAAGAGTTCAATAAGGATCATTTTATTTCTGTTACACATCAGGTTTTCTAAGCCTTTGCCAGAGCTATTTCAGATTTCCCAGATAAGTATTGCTTGTTCTTGCTGTAATGCGGGTTCAATGAAAGGTGATTTCAGGTGAAAGGACAATTTCAGGGTAAGTGGCTAACATCAAGGCATCATTCCTGTGCAGTGGGAATAACCACAGATCTGGATTGCTCCTGTGACACCTGTCACTTGGATTCTGAGAGAACAGACTGGCCAGGAGAGGCACCTTGCAGTTTGACATATTAAACACCCTATATGGAGACCAAAATCAGCTCACCTAAACCAAACACCTCTATCTGGTCAGCTGATTATCTCCCCATACTTCCCTGACTACAGTGAGAGATTAGATGCTCTAAAAACAGAGACAAAATTGCACCCAGGCTGTGCATTGTACAGATGCTTTGCAGTAGCTGACAGAACAAGCAAGGTTTGAGAGGAAGAGCATTCCTTCAGCAGCCAGCATTTGCTAAAAAACTCTTTCTGGTGCTGGCAAAGTGCCCTGTGATGAATATCAGTAAAGTCCAAAGGCCCTAAGTGACCGTAAAACTGGAAATAAGCACTTGCACAAATATGGCACAAAAATCCCCAAGCTGCTGATGCCTGAATCTCTTAAAAGACACAAGCCAACACTGGCTTTGGTGCTGCTGGGTCTGAGCCAGGCAGCTTTTCCTTCTAGAAGGGTGTGCAGTGATGATCAGAGTGTCACTGTAACACTACTCTATTGCTCTCAGCTTTGGTTTCATATTTGTGCCTGGCAGTGTGCTGCACTATACAGACACATCCATTTGGAGACCTTTAACTCCACTGTGATTTATAAGCATGCCCTGTGTTTCTGCCAGAAAGTGGGCACCAAAAAGACTGAAAGCTCTGAAGCAGCCAATTCAACCATAGCCAAGCTAGGGGATACTTTTCCTTTGTGAGGAGAAGCACATCTGATGGACTGAAGAATGCAAAGCAAGAGAAGATAATATTAATCTAATCATTTTATTAGAGCAAACAACCCCAGAGTTAGAAACCTGGACAGAATGAGAGATGTGTATTCATCTACAATCTGAATAAGAAAACTGCTTCTTGAGAGTTTTAGTTTAAAAATGAAGTTTAAGACTTAATTTTCTGCTAGTGAAATCTTACTGCGTTGTCTAAGACACCCAAATACCCATTTAAATAAAGTCTCCCTCTCTTGAAACCATCTGACTACTGAGTAAAAGAGGAACATTCCCTCCTTTTGCCCCTTGGAGTTATATCAAGTCTCTCTTGGCACCATAGAGGCTCCTCAGCATCTTCCCCTCAATCTCCACTGTGCAACCTTTTTGACTAGATGAGTCACTGCATATGTACACAAATCCAGGCTGAAAACAGCCCTCTTCCCACAGTCTGGGGAGAGGGCTGTGTCCATCAGCCTTGCTGTTCCTGACCCTGTGCAATATGTCACACAGCCTGCCAGAAGGACAGATTTCCTCTTCAGATACAGAACAATTCCTGTGGCAAGAGAACTGGGAGTTACCAGATAGACACAGATTAGCTTTGTACATGTAGAGTGGATCTGGTAGTTGCACAAAGTTCTGTATTTAAAGCATACATGTAATGAATTCTACAGCTTCCCAGAAACTTGAGCACAGCAGCATATCTGCAGAATGGCTCCCTGTTCTGGCAGAGGGGGTTGGATTTGATGAGCTCCAAAGGTCCCTTCCAACCCCTGTCATTCTATGATCTGCAGCACATTCCTTCCCCTCGTGTGTCAGATGATGGTCTGTGGATGAAATAGGGAAATTCCCAAGGAAAATGGTTTCTAGAAACAAGATAGTGTTGTCACTAGGGCAGTTTTTCTTTGTACTATTAGCTAATCTTGGAACAGGCAAAAACTGAACATCTCATTTTCTAGGTGGGAGGTTACTTAGGGGTTAAGTTAAGCACTGAAGTTCCTATCAATTCTGAGAAATGTTGCAGGTGGATTTAGGAAAAGGCTTCATCATAAGCAAATTTTGAAAAGGAAAAGTGTGCTTAGTCTGAGCATGCAGCCAGGCAGAAGGGAAATCCCAAGAAAATGAAATTTTGCTTGTTCTAATGGTAATGGCATTACTTATTTTGTTGAGAAAGCATTAGACTGACCAGCTACTAACATTGAACTCTTGAAGACAGGCATAGCAGGAGTTTTAAAATGTCATCAGGCAAGTAAGGAGATGCTGCAAGGGGAGGAGTTGGTTGGTTGATGTGCCTGAATGCAGCAGTTCCTATCAATTCAGCATGGGTTTTTTAAATACAAAAAGCAGAGTCCAACTCTAGCCAAACTCCTATTTATTTTGACAACTGGAACAGAGAAGACTTAGTTCTTGTGTGGTCTAATGCTATTTAAGTAGGATGTTGTGCCACTTTCTCATAAGCCAGAGTGATATTTGAACACAAAGGTAAAAAAATAATGAGCAGCTTAACTATAGAGGTAAAGATATTGTTGGAGAAATTAAAAAAAAAAAAAAAAAGAGAAAAATTGAAGTGATTGCAAACACTCGTGTAGGGAAGAATATTTTAACATATGTAATGTTAACATATTTTTGTTTTAAGGACAATGCAAATGCACCTTTCTTCACCTCTGTGATCCTTCTCATTTACTCCAACAGCTGCCAGATGAGGAAATGAATGCAATACATGGGGAAAAACTACAGTTCTGCATTTTTTGTTTGGCATGGTTCACCTAAAAGTGCCAACAAATAGTAGGTAGGTATTTTGTCGAGGTTTCAGCAACTTGTTTTCTGTTTAGCTCCAGATCCCAAAGCAGCAGAGCTACTGAAGGACAGCAGATCCCAGTGCTGCCTGCTAATTAGGAGCCCTACAAATGTAGGTCACAAAAACAAAAGCAAAGCTTTTCCGGGAGAAGACAAACGTGTGATTTGTGAATGAAAAGCCAGGAAGTTTTAAAAGTGAAACAGAAGTAAATTCAATCAGGCTCTTCTTACAAATGAAAGCAATGAAAACTCTTGGCTTTTAGGGCTTGGAGGGTAGAGAAGATGTTGTTAACCCTTTGTTCTTCCAGATAAACTGAAACTCCAGCATTAGAAATCTCTTTCTGAGTGCTTAGCAGAATGAAGAATTTGGTTTAAAATATCAAATAATCACAGAGCCAACCATTATATAGAAACAGCAGGACAAAAAGAGGTATAATAGTATGCTCTTCTCATTGTCATTAAACTTGACTTTCTTAAATACAGCTGTAATCTTGCTCCCTCATTCTGTTCTCAGGCACATTTCAAACCTTGATTATTTAGGTTCTTCAAATCTTCTTTGTGGAATGTGTTCTTAGGTTAATCGAGCACTTTCACATGTGAAGATGCTTCACTGGGGGAGAAGGAAGGTTTTGTTCTGTCAGAGAATAGAATTCTAAAAGCAGAATTACTCTTGTCACTCTTTACCACAAATCAGGCTTTAAGAAATTGTTCTTCTGAATTCTTTTCCTTCATCTTTTTAGTTGCAAAATGCAATTTGAAATTATAACCATGAAAGGACATTGATAGACCTGTCACAGAGATTGTTGTAACCCTCCTCCTATCAGTAGTTTCCTCAATAGCTTAAACTATTTACAGTCAGAATATAATCTAAATTATCAGTATATAAAAAGAAAAACTTAGTGAGTGGATCCCTAAATACTTAAAAACCCTTTAGCCTTTTCTTTCCACGAAGACAGTGGGTTAACATGCAGATTATTTCATAGCCTTGTCTAGAGCCCAGTGTTTATGGGTTGCAATATAAGACAACTGGATTTCATTCTCTGCTACACCACAGCTACTGATCTTGGGAAAGCTTCCAAAATCCACAAATTACTACTTAAATTCTGCCTAAATCCAAAACTGTGACCTTCAAAACCCACTGCCCAACTGCTACAAACCCTGAGGGCTCATCCTGAGGAATTTTATCCCAAGAGTTAAGTAATATAATAAATACAATATAATAAAGAGCCTATATCCTGCTGAGTGTTTACACACAATATTTTCCTTCACATTTTGGGAGTCACATACATAATATTTTGCTTCTATCTTCAAAATGTTGAAAATGGGATCAAAAATATTTTCAGCTGTTAACCAAAGAGGAAAACATACACCTGTAGTCATAGGAATGATATGGAAAATAAGAAACTAATATTATAAGGTTAATACAGAATAAGCTTTTTTTCCAGGGGAATAATCTCAGGGGAAATTAAAAAAAAAAAAAAAGGGGGAAAAAAAAATTACTTTGCAATACAACACAGCAGAGCACTAAGGAGAATAAAGATGTTTTGGGGTATTTTAACTGTGTAATGTACTTTGAAACAAAGAAACAGGTTTCAAATGAGGAATTAGTTACAAAAAGCACTTTGAAGTATTGAAGCATCTTTCAAGTTTTTGTCTGGAAATTTTCACCATACATTCTGAGCATAAGTATTTCTCCTGAGAAGTCTGATCTTATTTTTCCTCCCCTTCTCTCCCCCACATTCTCATTTTTTTTCTCTGACCAAACCAAGGAAAATATTATCCATTTTCCCTCCCAGATGCTCACCCATCTCTCTCCTGTCTTTTACTTTGATCTACTACTAATGTCTTCAATCATTGCTTAACCACAGAGCTGCTGTTTCTTTTGAACTTTAAGTTGAAAATAAACTGATGGACAGATTGGACTTTGGTGAACCACTAGCTTTGTTAGAGATTAATTTTGGATCTTCTGGTAGGCTGGGCTTCTGGGCTTTTTCTTGCCCTTCTTAGATTTCAGTCACAATGTGATCTCTTATGAAAGAACCTCTTAAAAAATCAAGCTTGAAACGTAAAGTAAATGATGAAAAGATATTTTTACTTTATTATTGTATTTGAGAATGCTTCTAATTTTCATTTATATGTGAATAATACATTTTAACTTCTGTAATATGAATCCACAAGTCAGCATCCTCTGCCTGAGCTAAAAGATACCTATTAACATCTCTTACATACTGTCATAGACCTTAAATCTTGAGCACCCTTTCCAAAATCTTTCATTCCCTTTGTTCATAATCCCTTGAGAGGCTGAGACAAAAGTATAGGTTTTAGAAGTGAGGTATTTGAGTCTTTTCACCCACAACATGAGACAAATTAGAATTGCATCTGTCATTGGTTTTGAATTGTCTTCCTTGCATGCAGGGGGAAAAAAAAAACCTGCCATAAAAACGATGATTTATTTTCCATATTGCTTTATTCTTCTTCTACCCTGGCTAATGCAGTATTTTGGCAGTTTCTGCCACAGACATATAAAAGTTGGTTTCTTAATATCTGTCTCATTCAGTTGTCCCGTGGTTCCCAGTTCAGGAAGTATCTCTTTCAAGGAAGTTATGTAGGCACATAAATTACACATGAGCTAATTAAAGTCCATTAGAACCACGTGCTGGATAATCCCCCAGCTGCTCTGGTATTCAAACATGGGGTGGTATGCTAATCCTCAACATTTCTTCCTACACATTACAGATATATACCATGAAATTTCCAGAAAACAGAAAATGAAACTGGTTTAAATCTTAATTAAACAAGTATTAAAAATTTACTTCAACGGGAATAAAAATGTAAGGTGAATAAAAAAATAGCTAAAGGTAAAAAGGAAGTTTGAAAGCATCAAATTTAGTATCTTTCTTGTGGTTTCAGTGTTAAAACATACATAGAAAAAAATTGTCTCATCTAAATATGCAAAACAACTGCAACCTTACCTTGTAATCTTCTCAGCTAATTTGTTTTACAATTGAAATTTAGTAGAAATGCTATTCAGGTCACTCAAACTTTTCCTCACTTCTTAAACTTGTAAAGAGATGATCCCATTAAAGTTGATAAGGTTGTAATTCCCACTGTTAGCTGAAGATTATATTGCCAAAATTTCTTTACTCTGATGCTCATATTGACAACTTCTCAAGAAGAAGAGATTAGGAAGCTTAAAGGATCATTCTTTAGGAGTTCCTACCATTGACCTAACCTTGTTCACACTATTGATTAAAAATACGTGGGGTTTTTTACCTGATTAAATATATTTCTCTTAAGGTGCTATTCATATAGAAGTTCTTATTGTGAGGGAGCATCTTGACATAAATTCTTTAAATCCATCCTTTTTAGCTCTACCAGAAGACTGATGTATCTATTTAATTTGGTTTATCACTTTATTTACCAGAGATTAGGGAAATACTTTAAATAGAGTTTTTCCATAATCTAGCAACATGTAGAATGGTTCTTTTATCTGTTAACATTACAGGTGCCTCCTTGCAGAAATATGGAATCCATTCTTGATGACTGTCTTTGCAAAATGAAAATGAATAAATTAGCACACAACCCTCTCTAAATGATAAAATGCTGATCAGTGGTTTATCCAGTTGTGAGCATACCTGGTATATTTTTTGTCCCCATTGTTTTTTCACATATGGATTATCATGGTCTAAGTCCAGCAGAGTAGCTAAAGGGACATCTTCACATGCTAATCAGATGGAGTTCTCCTTTCTATTCTTTACACTCAAGTGAGAATCATTTCATTTAATTTTCTCACATTTGCATATTTGTGTTGTTGAAGAGCTGTCGGGAAGGAGACTTCAATTCCTGTCCCCTGTGTTGTTAAGTCCTGCATCAAACAGCTACAGTTCATCTGGTACCTCAGGGCTTTCCACTCCTCTGTTACCATGGGGCCTTCCCAAGCACAGTGCAAAGATCTCCTTCTGAACCTGTGTCCCTCAAGAATTTCCTGCAAAGTCAGAGCAACTTTTTGGTTTTACACTCTCTAAATGTTTGTACTGAATGTCAATCAATAGGTTAGCCTCACAGGAAAAATGAGCTGTTGTGCCAGATGTTTAACTGATCCTATTCTTGGCAAATAAATATCCCTGAATTCACATGTACCCTTACCCATGACTAGATGTCTGTATGTCTAAGCAATGACAGCACTTTCTCCAGATAAAAATTTATCAGCAGCAGTTTTCCTCTCCAAAGTGTCCTTCATTATCATTAATAAATTATCAAAGGTTCCCTCATTAGCATTAATAAATTATCATTAATAAATAAGGTCGGTGATAATTTAGTTGGGGTTTTTTTTCTGGATGTGCATCTTTGATACCACAGCAGAATTAGACTGTCACTTCATAGCCTGTACATATATTAGTCTTCTACCTTCTGTGAAAAACAAACAAAAAAACAAAGAAAAAGATATATATGAATTGTTATATCTGTCAAAGTCTGAAAAAGTGCTAGATCCTTCCAGAAAAAAAAAAGTGTGTCTGTTCCTACACAGTCATAAGGCATCATATTTATGATATACTTTTAGGTGAGAAGAGAAAGGAGGATTCCTCTGCTGACAGGTACTAGCCATTAAATGTCCAGCCAGGGAAGAGCTTAGGTGCTAAAATGTCTTATGAAAAGGCAATCAAGCATCTCAGCTCAGAAAATGAGTCAAACTCAAGTCCAGCTAGCAAGGCAGTTTAAAAATTGTCTGTCACCTCACGTCCATTCTCTACAGCCCATTGAGCTGTTTCCTCTCATAGAGATTTCCAACAAAATGAAAGTGTTGAGGGAATTTACATCCAACCATTCTGGCACAAAATTCCCTCTTCTTCCACCCCAGAGATCCTGAATTAAGCAGCTGCAGAAATCCTACATGTATCTTTGGGCTGCTCTCTACTTAAAACCCCTTTTTTAGCAATAAAGTTTTCATCTCCCTATGAAGTTTTCTCCACACTACTGCTAAGTCTGCTTTTCCAGAAGTGGTCTGGCTTGGCTTCAGTCTTTTACACCAGGATTTGGTAATTGACCCCTTAATTACATCTGTTAGAGTGTAATTGTGCTTTTTTGCAACCACTTCTGAGCTGCTACAGTATTGGATCTCATCACTTCAAGTTTCAAGGTCAGTAAAGGCTCTCCTTGAATTGATATCAAGTAGGAATTGAGTATATAAATTTACAATAAAATACAAGCAGCATGTTGTGTAACTCTGATGACTCTGTGATCTTGGTGTATGAGGCCTGTTATTAAATCCTTCCAAAGGGAATGGGAACTGCCAGTACATGAGTTACTTTCCTCAGAATCATCATCTGTATAATCAAGGCACCTCACTTAAGATGAAGGTGGTATGATCCTTATTCAAATACTGAAAACCAATTTATTTTTTGAATATGTGTGCTTTCAGCCAGACTTTCCACCACACTGGGCCCATGTTATGTAGATATGAGGACAGAGGAGTCTTTACTGACATGGCAGGAATAGAAGACAGCAAAAGAAATTAGAAGAGTAAAAGAAAGATCTATGCAAATCTCAACAGTGTCATAGACACAGGAAAAGTGAGTGTGCATTGCAAGCCAGATTCCTTGCAGACAGACATAGGAAAAAACCAAACAAGTACTGAAACCAGCCAATGTAACTGTCAAAATTGCACCTTAATATTAGCAAGAAATATAGACAAGTAGCTGTTCAAAGTAAGTCATGCAGTAAATCTGTCTAGACTGTATCTGTTTGGACCCCATGCCATTTTTCCTATGCAGGCAGCAAGGTACAGCACTACAGTGTGGGGTGATGAGACAACTGTCACAAGAATGGCTCAAGAATACACTCAAGACAGCCAGAAGATGGAAAAAGACAAGATGTTCTTCCTAATTTTACTGCAGTCCACAGGGTTGTAGGTGGATCACCTCCCCTTCATCTAATCAGAGGTGATCAAGTGTGCTGACATAATCCTAGAGCAATATAAATCAAAACCATTTCTGCTAAACTTCCTGACCATATCTTACTAGGTCAGCTAATCAGAAAACATCTTATCATTTGTGGCTATTTATAACAAACAAAGATCCAAATTCAAATGAAGAAATGAAAATAAGCATGGAAATTTTGTCAAGCACCTCAGTAGTGAAAAGAACAATTAATTTTTTATCAAAATAATGTTTCAGGGGTTTAATAAAAAGAAGCACCGATTTCAACAAAAATTAACACTACATCCAGCTGAAGAAAATAGAAAGTTAAGACTTGGACTGCATATTTAAGTGCCAAATGTAAATCTGAGAGATTAAATAGCCACCTCTGAACACCTTGATCTACCTCTGGTGCACTTAAGAAGCCTGGATATGTGGGAAGATTCAATGTGAAAACCACGATGCCATCATTAACATGACAGTTTTTCCCATAAGCTGCCACACTGGTGATTTCCATCCTGTAAAATGATGTTATCTCCTGCTATTCCAAATGCTTTAAACTGCCAGTGAGGTTGGTGAACTAAAGACAGTCAGTACATCATGGGGTGTCCAGCATGTTAAGGATGTAAAAGCTTGTAATAGATATTTGTTACTATCAGCCTTTCTGTTTGGACACCACATGGTTTCAGTGCAGTATCAGTTCCCTCCTGTCTCTTCAGCTAGAGTTGTTTTTAGAGGATGAAAATACATCTTCAAGATAATTGCAGACCTAGCACATTCACCTGTAAAGAAATAGCTTCGATGAGGCCATATTTTCAATTTGGCATTACTTCTAGACCTGACTCAGAGTTTCTGCAAGAACCTTGCTTACAGGAATGACAGCAAATGATTCACTCAGTGCTGTTTTGTTGATCCAGCTGTAGGGCTGAATTAGACAACAGACTTCTAGAAAGACAGAAAAATGTAATTTTTCAGAAGACAGAGAGTGACATGCCTTGCATCCACCAATGACTCACATGCTTGCAGTGAGAAGTAACCCTTGTCTTAGCCAGTTCACAAATTAACAATGATTAATCAAGCATGAAAAAGGCTGGAATGACTAGAGCAAAATACATCCCAAAGAAAACCTAAATCCTTACAAAAATGCTTCTGAGGTTTTTAATATATTCGTATCTGTTATGGTTCCTTCAACCTACACCCTGCCACTGCTTTATCTGCTTGTCACAGAATGTTACTACAATAAAGGATATCAGAAATTTAATTTCCAAGTAATATTTGCAAGGTTTTGAACACATTTGACTTCAAATTTCCCTGTCAGCTTTAGGTCCAGAAATGACTCAGTAAACTGATTATTTTATTAACAATCTTTTTTTTTTTTTTTCAGTTTTATTTTATGCTGCACCTGTTTCTGTATCTTTCCCTAGCTCTTATTATATGGAAAATATTAGAACTGTGTAACCTTGTTCATCATAAATCTTGAAGGTATCCATCAAAACAACCAAAAAAATGGTTAAACAATAGCAAATAGCAACACATATGAGCTATCTTTACCTGTGGCTGAAATATACCACCCTGGTGATTTCTGAACCAGAACACACAGATCAGAGATCAGGTCATAATCAATCCATAGGGATAATAAGATTTAAAGGGAAAAAAAAAAAACCCAAAACCATTTTTTTTCAGACAGATACACATGAGGAAACTGCAATCTATTCATAGCTACAGGCAGATGGTTTCATAGATTCGTGTCCAAGAGAAGAAAAAGCAGCTCTGTTTGTCAGGGAATATATATACTGTGAATTATTTAGTCAGCTCAAGTAATAACTGGGGTCAGGGTAGAACAAAATAAAACATTGATTTTTCCTTACCAAAAAAAAAAAAGGCAGAATGTGAATGGTTAGTGCAGGTATTCATTTGAACTGTTACACCAAGCCCAGGGACCATCTGCCTGCCCCTCAGATTAGGTTTCTTTCTCACAGGTCCCTGATACCAGGTTCACAGTTCTCAGACTGCTGACACTCCAGTCCCATCTAAGCCTCGGAGGTGTTTAAAATCAATTTGTTCCTCCGTTTCAGTGCACAAAGTTCCTGAGGACTGGCATATCACTTACTCAGAGATGTGTTGGCTGAGGGGATAAAGCGTCTACACTCCAGTGCAAGCTGATAAAAGGCACGAGGCAGCTAAATCTGCCCTAACTCTTTAGACAAGCCTGATCCATTAGACATGCTCAGGTCATGCACTGACTTCCACACAATAGCCTAACAGAATACACTAACATTTACAATATGGGAAACCTATACTTTTGACTCTTTTTGGCCCCTGATTGTTTTGAAGCTGCAGATTCCCATTTTTAAGAAGGTGTTCTTAACTGTAAGGCAGTGGAATAGTCTAAAATGAAGGCTAGTCCATACCCCTGGAGATACTGAAGGTGTGGAATTGAGCAGAAGGGAAACTCAGACTCATGGCACAGGAGCAAGATTGAGCCTGATGGGGATATAGTCCAGGAAAATTTAAATGTAAGCAGCGTGGGTTTAGATTTGTGGTGTGGGTTCTAAAAGGACCCTAGGTCCCTGAAGATGGGGAGTCAGCAATTTCTGGAAGTTTTCCTCATGCAAATTCCCTCCAAACTTGTTAATATCCTGGTCTCTCTTGCTGCTACTCTTCCAGATCTTCCTTTTGACTCTGCAAAGCCTCACATGGTTTTGACACTTTGTCTACTGGCTGAATATGCTGTTATCTATCTTAGCCAGGTGCCATTATCATAATTCATAATCTAGTTCCTGACTAAACCATCTACCCTTACAAGTAAGAAGTAAAAAGCCATTTTACCCCAGGGAAGCTCAGAAGGAACAAAAGGCATGAAGAGAAATGGTAAATCCTGGCAGAGTGGCTTGCTGAAGGCTCAGCAGGAATGAGCACATGAGAACCCCCAAGACTGTGTCCTGCAATCATGTTTTTCAGTGTCCTGCATTCATTTCTTCTTTTTTTTTGTCTTTTTATTTTTCTTTCTGTTTCCTTTGTTATGAAGCTCGTGCATAGATGTGCATTTGCAAACGTTACAAATCAAAACTTCTGAGTTTAACTTCATCTGTGGTCATGACAGACCTGTTTAAAACTTGAAAAGTGTGAACTGTGAACTGCTTTGGTTTGTGAGGGTTTTTTGTTGGTTTTTTTTTCATTAGTTTTGCTAAAGAGAGTTCCATGGTGTATTATCTATTGTGTCACAAGCTGGACAAACTACTTGCAAGACTGAAGGAGTGAGGAGGGGGCTATATAAAGATTTTGTGCTACTTTGCATTATATTCCCACATAGACTTAAATTCTGGACTTCAAAGTATCTTTTCTGAGACGGTGATTAGAGTTAGTGCAGTGACAGCTGGCAGGATTTAAACTGCATAAATTGAATTTTGGACATTGAAATAGCATTTCGGGCCATATCCCAAATGTCTGAAGAGTGAAATGCTGGACTTGGGACATAATAAATTTCCAGCATATTTTAGAAGAAAAATCTATTCATGGCTAATATATGTCTATCTTTCTCTGCTCTGTAAGGTACATCAAAATATTGTCATTTAAGATATACCAAACTCTAGTGAACCAGACATTTGGAGCTCATACAAGCAGGCTACTGTTTGACCTAGTTTCATTAGAAGCCTGAAACTGCCCATTACCCACTTAATGATGAGTAAGATGAAAAACTGAATCCAATATACCTCACAGGACTCGAAAAACCATCCAGACAACTCTCAGCCAAGGAAAGCAGCTCAAATTAACATGCCAGACTGTGAACTCCAGTGGCTGAGGGAGGAGCTGGCACGCTCATTTCTTCTGTCCACAGGTGCCAGCTTTTCACTAAGTCCCAGCTGTGGGGCAGGTATCTGGGTGAGGTTACACCTGAGCTCACCACTGCTACAGCCACCAAAACCTTCCTGCCAGAGTGCACAGCTTTGCACTCACCTTTCAAACAGCAGCAGAGGGGCTGTCATGCTGAGGTTAACAAGCTCTGCTTTCTCAGCAATGCCTATTGACTTGGGCTTAATATTTCACTCACCATGGCTGCTGTTTTTGAGGATGGCTCAGTCTCTGGTAGTTAGTGCAGCCTGTGCTGTGCATACATAGCTATACTCTTAGCTAGGAAATGGTAGAATTAACTAAATTAGCTCAAACTCCTCTTTTTACCAGCATAGGGAAGAAAAAAACTCAATGCTTCACAGTCTCTTTAACTAGCAACATGTGATGGAAATGTGCTTAAGGTTAAAGGCTTGTTTAAATCACTGGACAAATCAAGGTCTAACACTGATGAGAACAGATGGCTTATCCTAGATTTACACTAGTATAATTGAGAGCAGAATTTGTTCTGGGATGTCAAAGAAGTATAACAATGAATTAAACAGTGCAACCAATTTAAAAGAAAAATGCTCATTAGTGTGAATAGAAAACTATCACAGCAGAAAAATGCCAGCAGTTACTGCAATACATCAGCTATTCCCATTAACATACTAACTAACTATTACTTAATAGTATGGATACTGCAAAATGATAGCTCCCACCCACATGACTAAATTACAGTTTTTCCCTGTCTTTATCACCCTATCTCTGCTGATGTTTTATTGCATAATTTTAATAGAGACAGTGGAAAAAAAATGAGGAAGAAAGGTAAAGTTGTTTTTCATCGAATAATATATAAGTTATAAAAATAAAATAAAAATTAATATACTCAAATCTTTGGTTTAAGAGATATTCTCCAAAAGAAGTAATCCCTAACACTGCCCATTTTTGAGTGGAGTGGTTCCAGACCGACTTTGAAAATCCCAGTCAAAGCACATAGTTTTGCAGTAGACTCATCTGGATAGTTTCTTAGCCAAAACAATTTCAACAAAAAGGCTGGTTCCAGACATAGAGTATTAAATAACCTCTGAATTGGCAAAGAGTGATGCATACATTCCATCTGAGAGTCTGCTACGGGTCCGGTCAGTTGAGGTAATGTAAGTTCAGTTTCACAGCTAGAAAACTTAGCAGCATTTTCAGCAAATAATTGTCAAAACAGTCCTTTTGTAAATTCGGTGTTAAAGAACACATTAAAATCTGGATAGAGGAGGAAAAAGGTGAGTAATGGACTATTGCAGCCTCTTAAAACTTTTGGCAAAACAAAACAAAAAACAGCAGAAAAGACAGATAAGTGGTTACGGTGAAAGCAGAAATAAATGTAAGTGCATTATTTTATTGGCAGACAGGAGTATATGGTCACCATCATACAAGATCCTGTTTTTCTCCTCAATTATGTCATAGTTCACTGTAATTTCCCTTGCTCTGTGGGAGTTACAGTTAAGTATTAAAGCAGTCTGCAAACTATAAAGATGGGATATCTTCTCAGCCTGAATCATTTTTTACCTTCTCCTGGCCTTTCCCCTCCTGATTGTGTCCCATTTCTGCTTCTAGTTGGAGCCATTTGTGAAGGCAAGGAGGAAGATGATGGAGCAGTGCAAAAAGGGCTTCTTCCCTGCCCCAGGGTTCAGAGGTGGAACAGAACAGTGGCCATAGCTCCCTGCAGCCCCTGGCACAGGTCTCAAGTGTGAGGTAAATACTCCACAACACTCTCTTTCCCACCTTCACATTTTTAGTTTTTATACCTTAGCCCATCCTGTGCTCTGCTACATTGAGTGTAACCACAAAACTGGTGCCTTTCAATTGAAATATTAAATTCTATTCTGTTTTGTTCTATTTTCTTCCAGTAGTTCTCATCTACTTTGAATATTTTAACTATAAAATCAACAGTATAACATTACTCACAGAGCAGTATTTCAATAGTATGCAATCTCCAACCTGAATATTACACTGTATATCATCTATCTATCTATCTATCTATCTATCTATCTATCTATCTATCTATCTATCTATCTATCTACCTCTGTTTAGATATATTTGTATGTTTAGTGGTCTTTTTGAGGATTAATTGTGCAACCTGACACCTGCATCTCTCACAGATGGCACATTTCTCAGAAAAAGCTGTAATTGAACTGGTGAGTTTCTTTATGCTCTTCTTAAAAAGAAAAAAAAAATAATAATCTGACAACCTAATAATACAAAGAATATTTCCATCACTGATAGCAAAATATAACCTAATCCTACTGATGCTCACCAGTGGGTGCAGAGCAGTACAACCAAAGAGACAAATTACCTACTTCTTATAAGATTTTCCAGAGGTTTTGAAGTAAGAGAATAAAGAGCTCTGGTGCATACATTGACACACATTTTTTATTCCAAGTGAATCTCAAGGGCAGTGAGTGCAATACACTAATTTGAGTTCATGTAGTTTGAGTGAATTCAAACTAGCATAGCTGGCATGACATAGATAGCATGCCTACTCATGTGAAAACATGCCCCTGTGCCTCTAGAAGCAGAACAGAGGTGGCTTCAGTTCACACCTTTCCTACTGTGACCCCTACTTCCAAGTTCAATTGGTCATTGTTTCAGCACTGATTTCAAAACACTATCAAAATCAACTCTTCTTTTTACAAAGACTCATACAAAACAATGTGAGTGGGTCTAATCCTGACAAAGCTTTGAGGACTGTTAAAGATACAGAGTAGAAAAAGACATAGCTGTAAATTGTACCCATGACTGCTGATTTTTCTGTGCCTCATGCTTTGTTTAAGGTAAAAATCTTAGTATCTAATGTCTACAGTGACTGATATCATTA
The DNA here is from genome assembly GCA_025447755.1 of Corythornis vintsioides. Lineage (NCBI taxonomy): Eukaryota > Metazoa > Chordata > Aves > Coraciiformes > Alcedinidae > Corythornis > Corythornis vintsioides. The sequence continues at coordinate 13,919 of JAOEGS010021311.1, read as the reverse complement.
ATCAAATTTAAGCTCCCACAAGTGTTAGTGTTTTCAGTTTGGAGGCAGATAATTTACTGCTTTTTGTAGATTTAAGACAGTTTGGATGTTTAGTAGCCTGTAAATCTTTCAGACACAAAATGTAATGTGGCTTGGTTTATGTACCTCATTTTCAGTCTGTTTTTACTGGTATAAAGAATATTTTCATTATACCATGTCACTCTAATGCCTTTTAGAAATAATACCTGCATGATGGCAGATACGAGAAACATTTTGGATTCTTCAGTGTGTACAGAGCCCTTCATTTCACAATAAAAATGAGATAGACAGAAATGGAAGTATAAATGAAATTCACACAAGGAGAAAAGGACCCATAATGACCTAAACTCATATAAATCATAAAACCTCTGTCCTTTCCTGACTTCTGTGTTTAGAAATTGTTAGAAATTGTCTCTCAACAAATGAATGTTCCAGCTAGAACATTAGAGATCAATTTTGTCAGGGACTGTAGGTGTTAATGTAATACAGAATCACAGAATCAAGAATTGCCTAGGTTGGAAAAGACCTTTAAGATCTTTGAGTCCAATCATTAACTTAACACTGACAAGACTTTGAATAAACTATATCCCTAAGCACTCCATCTACATGACTCTCAAATACCTCCAGGAATCAGGACTCAACCACTGCCCTGGGCAAGATGTTACAATGCCCGAGAACCCTTTCAGTAAGAAAATTCTTCCTCATATCTAATCTTCCCTTGGAGCAGCTTGAGGCCATTTCCTCTTGTCCTATCACTTACTACTTGGTTGAACAGATTGACCCCTGTCTCACTGCAACCTCCTTTCAGGTAATTGTAGAGAGCAAGAAGGTCTCCCCTGAGCCTCATTTTCTCTAGGCTAAGCAACTCCAGTTCTTTCAGTCTGTGCTCCAGGCCCTTCAGCAGGTTTCTTGCCCTTCTCTGGACATGATCCAGCACCTCAATGACCTTCTTGTAGTGAGGGGCCCAAAACTAAATGCAGTGCTTGAGATCCAGCCTCACCAGTGCTGAGTACAAGGGTAAAATCACTTCCCTGGTTCTACTGGCCACTGTTCCTGATACAGGCAGATGCCATCTTCTTAGCCACCTGGGCACACTGCTGGCTCATATTCAGCCATCTGTCAATCAAGATCCTCAGTTCCCTCTCTGCTGAGCAGCTTTCCATCCACTCCTCCCCTGACCTGTGGCACTGCTAGGGGTTGTTGTAGCCAACAACTCATCAAATTGGTCTTGTCCCATCAACCTCCTCTGTCTAGATCCCTCTGCAGAGCCTCCCTACCCTCTGGCACATCAGCACTTCCACCCAGCTTGGTGTTGTCTTCAAACTTGCTAAGGTTGCACTCGATTCCCTCATCCAGATCACTGATAAACAGAACTGATCCCTGGGTAACACCACTCATGACTGCATTTAACTCCATTTACTCTTTGGGCCCAGCTGTCCAGCCAGTTTTCTACCCATCAAAGTGTATGTCCATGCAGACCATGAGCAGTTTCTCCAGGTGAATGCTGTGGGAGACAGTGTAAAAGGCTTTGCTAAAGTCCAGATGGACAATATCCACTGGCCTTCCCTCATCCACTAAGTGGGTGACCGTGTTGTAGAACATAAAATTATGTAAATAAATATGGTTTTCTTTTCAGCCCTTAATCTTTGAATAAATCTACAAGGAATTATGGAAGCAAAGCAAAGTCTAACACGTGCTTTGTGGGTAATGACCTTTTTTGCTGGCTGACACAGATACATCTTTCTCATTTGTTTTCCCTGTGGCAATATATATCCTTCACTCTTCTGGAGAAGCAACCCAGTCTTCTCTCCATTACTTCAGACCTCCTGTTTCTTTGTTTTTCTTGCTGTCAATATATTTTAGTAAATCTCAATCTCAAAATTGGAGCTGGAAGAATTCTAAAGATCCATATGCTAGGGCAAGTTAATATAAGAGATGTCTGAGTAGTGGAGATGTAGGATAAATGTTTGTGGAGTGCTTTACCACTTCTTGGTCCATATAAATTATAAGCAGCATGTGTCTAGCATGCAGAGGTTTCTGAACAGGTGACTTTCTTCAACTATCCTTGTGCTGAGCTAGCTGTCAAAGCCTCTGCCACTCCAAATCAGATAATCTATTTCCAAAGTAACAGTTCATTTAACATCAAAATTGGCACTTAAGGTTGATATAACATGTAAATTAAATGTAGGATATGAGTAAATGATGCTACTTTTATAATTCAATTATTGCATTGGTCCCAAGGTTGATATTTTTATCCAAATCATAAATACTCCTTTTAGAAGTATGGTTTTCAATTTCATTTGTGACATTGCTTTCAAAGGAGGGAAACATCACCTTCACTACAAGTCCACATAAGAGTAATATGACTATCAATCACAGTGGCTTGGAAAGAGCTTGTAAGATTTCAAAGCTAGGGATAAAAGATAAAAGAAATTAAATTAAGTAATGCTAGAATGAAGCAATCAAGATTAAATGTGTTCTAAGCTGCTGAGTTAACCAGTTCTGCAGTTTTATTGAACAAAAGGTTAAAGAAATGAGCTCTTACCAGCAATTTATTTCAGTTTGATTTTTTTAAGCTTGAGCTCAAAGCAGCTGAATTTCTTCTGTCACTTAAAAAAAAAAGAAAGAAAAGGAAAGAAAAAGTAAAACCCCTGACTTTCTAATTTCTAGTTAATGACTCTCAAGAAGTTAATTTAACACTCATGATGATTGTGTTCAAACAGGCTTTGTGATTTAATTGGAACTCCACGAGTTTTTAAAATCCCATATAGTGAGCAAATTCATGAGGTGATAATTTTAAAACTGCTCAAAATTCCTGAGCTTGAATTTAATTCATTATTTCATAGAATTAAATTAGTCTTAACTGAATTAAACTGAAAACAATGAAAATAATTCTTAAAATGTGAAGAATGCCCAAGAAAACTTATCTGCTAAATGTTACCCTGGGAAAAAAAAAAAAAAACAAAAAAAATCCAAACTTCAGTGCACAATGAGTGAATATGCTAAATGAGACTATTGTAAATTCAAAACATTCTTGTCATATTGAATAAGAGTTTGCAATAAAAAATTGAGAGCTAATGGCTCAGTTCTCTTCAAATGTGAGCAACATATTTTTCTGGGTAATTGGATTCCTTCACCCACCTACACCCTCCCCAGCACTAAAGTTCATGCAAGTGTGTTTTTGCCCTGCACTGTGAAACCCAAGGTGGAGGGTCATGAGCATCATGCCTTCTACTGACTCTGCTCTGGATAACCCCCTGCAGCTCAGGGCTGTTTGGAGAGAGTCATCTCTCTACTGGTCCCCAACCCATTTGTATGGGCAGCTAGTTCACAGGCTACAGAGCAGGTCCACTGTGGACATTCCACCCAGAATGCTGTGTCTTAACCTGATTTCAGGCTTTATATAAAGAGTGGTCAGCTCAAATGTAGAGAGAGGGGTTAGACAAAATGTGGGTTTTTTTGCCAGCTGTGCCAGGCTGGGCTATCCCCATCCATCACTCCTCCTTTCCATTCTCACTGCCAGTCCCCATACTGTCCTAGAGGTGGAAGGCCAAAAGGTGTTTCTTCCCCTGTAGCCAGACTGTTCATGCTGCTCATCCACTCTGCTCACACACTGAGCCCCATCATATGTCCCCAAACACAGGCCCACGTGCTGTCCCATTTCAACCTCTCCAGCTACAACATCAAGTGACAGACTGAAGAATTGACCAAATTAAAGAAATTGCTCTTTTGGAGGGTAGAGAGGAAATGGCCCATGTTTGACAATCATTGGGAAAGGGGAGGTACAGATGGGTTGGTGTAATTAAACAGTTTGTTTAAACCAGTCACGGTGCCAACTGCACTGACAGGCACCTTAAGTGTTTCCCCTGACACGTCCCATGCACATCAGACTAGGCCTTGTGTGGTCGTCTGGATCAGGAGTTGATCTGGCTAAAAACTAACTCTGTAAATGAATAAAAGAGAAAGATTTACATTTAACCCAGGTCACTTATTTAATCAAGTTCTTTGCAAAGCCCTGCAAATGGTTACACTGACAAAATGAGGGAGCAATGGAAGAGTGGGAATGAGTAACCTGAAGTACAAAGCAGTAGGGTTTACTTGTGTTGTATTATAGCTGAAATAAATATGGGTCGACTGACAGAAGTTTTTAATTTTATACTTTCACAAAGAAACATGTCACACTGTGGAAAATTATTAGGGAATTCAAAGACATTGGAAGGTTTGTCTTGTTCACAAGAATTCACAGATGATTTCGAAGAGAATCAGGGATTTTGTATCCTCCGTTTCCCTGTTTTGCTTTTAAACTTGTCAACACCACTTTCTCAAATGCCCAAATCACAGAATTCTCCTCTGAACACCAAAAAAAGACTCCATTTGGTGCCTAAGTGTACTAAGTATGCTTAAGGAATGAGACCTCTGAGGATAGTGAGTGCCTGGATGTTAACATGCTTCTTCAGTTTTCAGCATATGTCAAGTCAAGAAGGGAAGGAATGAGCCAAGAATCCCAAAACATTATTTCCCCATCCAACACATTCTGTTGTAAGGATGATGCTGAGCTTCCTCTCAAATTTCAAACATCTTGCAATTTGCTTTCTACAACTGATTTTATTGCTTTCTGGGCTTATTTTCAATACAAATAAGCAACAGAACCAATTTGCTTAGTAGCTGCAAAAATGGGTTTCAGAGTAAACCATTGTAATAAATAGCTCTCAGAAAAATCCCTCTTGACAAGAAAATGGGGAAGGAAAGATGAATCCCCATAAATGCTATTGCATTAAAGAGTTAATTTCAAGCAAACCTTTTTATGACTGAGTATATATCTGGATTACTTCAGTACATTTGCTGGTCAGTTTGACTTTGCAGGGTTAGTTCAGATTTTTTGTGCTAATATTCCTCTCCATTACCTGAACTATCTCTCACACTGCCTGATCCACATTCAATATAAGTCCTACTAAAGCTGGACACATGGTTAAGAACTTTCCTGATCAGTCTTTGGCATCCATGTTTTCTCAGAATGGTGCCTTAAATCATAACTTATTTGTAAAATATATTAATAATTCTCTGGTGTGTTTTGCATGTGAGACTGTGCATAAAGAAGTAAATAAATAAATTGCTATTTTGAGGGTTAAAAAGAAGGTAGAAGGAAGTTAAAATGGTCTTAAAGATTTTTTAAAGTTTTTAAGCTTACTAAAGGTAAAATACTGTTTCTGGCAAAGTGTTTATAAGATGCACTTGTCTGTTTTAGTATAACTGAAGGCCCTAGAGTGATAAAGTCTGAATAAATTCAACAGATTTGACATATTCCTCTTTCTTACATTATTCAGATAATACAGTTCCCATTTCCATTCTGTCAGAGATCTTAACAGAAGGCTGTCAATTGTGACAAATTTCACAAAGCAATTCTTGATGTGTGTTTATGTCTCTTGGTGTTTGTAACTGTCATGGAGTGACTAATTGACAACAAAAGCTTTATCTGATAAATTTATCATCATTATTGTTTGTGGAGTATCTAGGTAGAGAATTCAGTTTAAAAAATATATATTCAACTTTTTTTGGTGATAGTTTTTTGAATCATTTAACTCCATAATCATCCATGGACACTTGAAAATCAAGCTGTGTTCTGTAGTTATGGTTACTCAGATCATTCAAGTGAGATCATTTCTCCCTAGTGTTTGGCTAGGCATGGGAATGTGTCTGGCAGGGATTCTTCCACGTGCACGTATGAAATATGTTCCAGTGATTAGTGAGCATAAATTTTTGAAGTTTGTTTTTCATAAACACCTATTTCAACAACTAAAGTCTAGTGAAACTTCTGTAGGAAATTAATTTGATAAAAAAGTAAATATCATCCACCGAAAACGCTGGATAAAATTAATGAGCAAATATTTGTTGAAGTGTTTAACATTACTTGTTTTTCCACTGTACAGCCTATATTTATATCACACCTGAACACGATGTGTCTGCAGTCAGGACAGCTGATCTGACCAGTCAATACAAGCAGCTTTGCCCCTTGGAAGCAATTTGGGTCACCTAAGGTCTGAGCTGCCTCTACCCACAAACTAAACCTTTAGAGAGCCTGGGGCAATTACGCCTCAAGATGAGAGAGTGGAGACAAATGCATGAATTGCACTGTCCTGGATTTAAAGCAATGCCTGAACAGCTCTGAAGACTTATGTTTTCTTCTGCTGTATTCCTTGTCTAATTAATTTTATTTTTTTTTTTTTTTATGCCTAGCAAAATGAAAGCAACAGAAAATGTTAGCATGTGGTGATTTTAGAAGGAGATAGCTTCTGAGCTGATCTGATACTCTGGAAGAAATGTTCTCGGAGAAGAATCTAGAGCCAAAATATTTTAGAAAGGTCACCAGGCCAAAGGTGACTTTAGCTTAAGCTTCTTTTTCACGTGCTTGTGTGATACTGCCCTGTATTCATAATACTGCAAAAATGTGGACACTGGTTCTGGTGATCAGAGAGAGGGAAAGGGTAAAAAATATCCATTTGTTTGTTGTTTTTTTGAAAAAAAAAAAAAGCAAATGGACCAATTTTCAAAGAAATTTTCAAAGGAAATTTTTGAGTGGCTAATAGAAGCATGGTCATGTGCCATCAATATCCATTGGAAAAGCCAAATCACAGACCACAAAGAGTATAAGAACCTCCTAGAATATGCAGGTTGAGTGAATATTCTACCTGTCTACCCTCTCTTAATCATATATAGTTATCCTCTGCCATGGTCAGAGACGGGACAATTGTTTAGACTGCCCTTTTATCTGACCTGATGATTTTCATTTTAAAAAGTTGCTTTAAAAACTAAATGATCAAGTTGAAAGAAATATTAAAAGATTGCACAATGTCAACCCTCTTCTCACCAAAAGATGAGATTCATTTATTTAGTGCAACTTTAGATTATTATGCTGATTAATGTAGTTGTTCTGCATTAGCTAAATGATCTTCTTTATTGAACTGTAAAGTTCATAAAGGAGGATGATTAATTCATATCTGTGTTGTTTATGCTGCCTTTTCTGAAGAAAGGATTCCAAATATATTTAAATAATGGCATTTGATTCTAAAATGGAACAAATATGCAAATATTATTCCACTGTTGTTCTGATCTGACTCCAAAGATCAAAAAAGGGTGGGCCAATTGTGCTCCAATTTATAGCTGTGTGATGACAGAGTGGACTTGCTTGTATAAGGAAAATGACTTCATGTTTACCCCAGTGCAACAGATAATCAGATATGACCTGTTGTAATTAATATCTCTGGGAAACTTTTACTTGTTAGCTTTGAAAATATTATATCCTCTTACTGCTAGGAGCAAATTATTTAAATCAGAAACTTGGGGCATTCATTTCCTCAGGCTGTTGCACTTTGAGGACATAAACTGAGCTTTGAAAGCACTACCAGCTACTTCTATTTCCATTAATTAACATTAATCTAGAAATCCATGCAAAACACTGCAGATAAGGCAGTGAGTATAGAAGATGTGCATTCATGCAACAACCCCCCTAAAAAGAAAACTCACGAGAAAAAGCCAAACACCCCCAAATGAAAGCAACCTCAACCTCCCAGGGAAAGTTATGAGGTCAGCAATTCAAGACTTTGTTTTCCTTGTGCTGTATGGCCACATATTAATAATGGCTGGGGGTGGGGGGCATGTTAGCTATGAAGGAATTTGGGATGTTTTCATTATTGCTGGGCAAATAACTCTTGAAAAGTAAGCATCTCTTTTATGCATAGATCAAGTGAACTTGGCAGCAGCAATGTCATTGATGCTAACAGTGTGTGACAGGAAACAAACCCATGTGACTGCTGTGTTTTGTAAGTCGAGCTCTTGTGTAAGATTCCGGTACATTCTTTTCCAGCTATTCTTTCAGAAATTTGAACTTTTAATTAAAAGGCAACATTGAAGCATGTCCAGCACTGACAGTCTTAATGCTGTTCCTTCTCCACATTAACATGCAAACCAGCTTCAGTCAGCATGCAAGGAGATACTGTATAATTAGCCTCTTTGTCCATTATGAACAAATATGTGTTTTGGTGAGGGAGAGAATGCACCAGTGTTTTCTAATCAAATGATCAGGAGTTAGAATTTTCAGCTTTTAGTAGTCATGTCATTATCTCATTGACATCCTAATGACCATTTTATTTTATCAGCTGGAATGAAATAGATGTATCAAATTCAGGTTGCTTGTGAGTTTATATAGGTTATTTAAAAAACATCATTAAAAAAAAAAGTTGAAACAAAACATTTATTCTATTTATATTCTATTTAATAAAATTATAGCAAATCTCAAAATGCAAACAAATGGCCAGATGCTGGTCTCTAGAAAGATGAGCTATAATATGCATGATAATTAACACTGAAGAATCCATTTCAGTAATGAGCACAGAGCTTAGAAATGCATGTGTATCATAGATCTTTAATAATATGTTATATTGAGTTTCAGTAGGACAAACCTAGGGACAGCTATGAAATTACATGATACACTTAATACACCAGCTGGTGACTTCAGTGTTGGGTTTGAATTCTGAAATGAATTTAGGATGATAAATTAAAAACACATTAGCTGTTATGAAGCAGTAAATAGAAAATGAAAATTTGTGGGTTTTTTTAAGAAGCTTCATTTTTCTTTTCCGTGAGTTTTGGAATTGTATTATACATGTTACACAAATAGCAAAACTGTTACTTCACAATAAAACCTTAATTTTAATTTCTGAATTAAACATCTTATAATGACAACATAAGGCTATAGGATTAGATCTTGATTACATCCAGGCTCACTATATTCACATTCTGAATTTTCATGGAACTACTAATGAAAGTAGAATAATAGAATCTGTTCCTACTCAGATTATTAAAGAGCACTAAAGAATTACATTTTATGACATATTTCAAAAGTAAAAACATGTGCAAACCCATCCAGTATAGTGAAGTAATCAAGAAGTAATCAATTGTTTATACCTTGAGTTTTAACCTCCAAAGGCTACTCCGATTTGCATGAAAATCAGTCTGAATATGAAAAAAAAATAATGTATCAAGCAAATAGCAACTCAAAGTTATCACCATAACCACTGGAGGTTTCTTGATTATCCAAAGCTCCTTCAACAGATCATTTTCCTTCTGACAGCTTTGCAGGTGGCTTCACAAAAAGAGCAGAAACAATATAAAAGAGAGGATTTGACAGGGAGACCATGGGCATGTGAATAATGATTTATGTGCTTTATATGTCTTCATTACTAAATTGTCAGCCAAACACATTTTGTTAGATGTTCCTTCATGGACAAAAAAAAATCATAACTCATTAGATACTTCACCATCCAAATTTGCCCAAATGGCTGTGGAAAGGAAACACCTGGTTTGGTGCAACCTCATCTGTAAGATGGTGAATCCACTCCCTATTTCTCCTTCTGGGTTTCATCATTTAACATTTTTTCTTCCAGCTGTCTCAAGGTGTTATGAAAATTCAGCCCTAGGTGCTGCAGATGAGGGAAAAGGCTTCAACAGGAGTGAAATTCTCCTACACAAATGGCTTATCCAAAGCTTTTTCAGGTAAGTGGTAATCATTCCAATGATTTCAGCTCACATATAATCAATACTGACTAAGAACATAAACCAGAAGATTGTTCAGTTGTACCTGCAACTGCATTTCTTCTTAATGAAGAAAGACATGGAAAAGGCATCTCTGAACTTCCTTTCTGTTGTCATGCCAGTGCTCTAGTAAATTCTGAGATTATTAATGAACTATGCAGTCTGCATTACAATGCAATTAATTCATCAACATAGAGATGTCTGACAGTATTTTTAACAGGAAGACTTTTTAATAATTACTATTGGTGTTCATTTGGCTAATTTACAAAAAATGAGGGCCTGATGCTTCTATGAATCTGACTCACCATGGACTGGAATCAGGAAGGAAACTATCATCACAGACTGAATTCAGACCTACATAGAAAAGTAGCCTTGATTTCATTCCTTTCACAAAATTTTTCATTCATTTTCCTAGTGCAGAGGCTTCACCCAATCAATTTAGTCAAAATATGATGTGTGTTTAGAAAAAAACTTGCCATTTTTTAACCAAAACAAGCGAGGCACAACTATGATGCAGTAATGAGCTTAAAGTTTTCAGCAAGTACTGAAATATTCCAAATTTCTTTTTATTTTTTCCCATCAGAACTGATGTGGGTAGTCCTTTGTCCAAATCAGCAAGTAATCTTCAGTGCTTCACAAGAACAAAACCAGTCTTACATACTTGATCTTCAGGTAAAACAAACCACTAAAATTTGCATTATATGATTATATGCATTTAAGAAAGCTGTGACTCTCTGTTGACTGACTCTGATAGTGAAAAAATGCCATAAAATAATTTTTCAGAATAATTCTGTTATCTCTGAAAGGCTGAGCAGCTTGGTAACTGCTGTTAAATGTTCTTTCAAATGCCTAATGCATGAAGCAAACCGTGCCCTACCCTCTGGGATCTTGACTGGCAAAATGGAACAGCTGGTGTTCATTATTGATGGGATAGCCCCAGAGAATTTAGGGGTCCACTGAGTACTTTGGTTTTAAGTCTGTGCCTCTCTCTGAGCCTAATAAGAATAGTATATTTTCTGATAAGCACACATTTAAGTTACTAGTAAGTCAGTCTTTTTTTTGATCAATGTTTAACTGAAATGCATATTTGCAGCATCTCTTGAGAACCATTCCAAAATCAATTAAAATTTCTAAAAGGCAACATTTTTTATCACATGAGTTTTAGAGGACCTACTTTACAGTACATAGCTAGTGAAGCCTCTTATTGATATAGATAAGCAGTGACTGTTCAATTGCCCAAAGGCTATTTTACATTAAACTTTGCAAAGATTCAGGTGTTTCTGAAAAGAGAATGTTCTAAAAGGGACATTTTTTCTACTCATAAAATCAATATTAGGATGTTTCAGCAGAACTGTGAATTATTCTCAGAAGTAACACCCACAATCAGTATTTTTGCCAGTGGAGTTATACAAATGGATTTGATGGATGCATAAAATCGTGTTCTAGTTAGGTCCAAAGGCTTTGCACTCCCTGAGGATCCTGAGATGCACAGCACCAGGGTGTCTCTTCAATCCCAAAGTGAGTGAAAGGATGGAAATTTGATAGAATTCTTCCTATTGTACTTCTGAATATTTATTTTTGTTTCACTGTTGGAGTTATCAGTTTACCTATGGAACATGTAAGTCTTAATAGCTTTTACAACTGAAGATTACCTAGTCTGCAAAATTTTATCTTCACAGCATCAGCGTGAGGTGAGAGCAAACCATTTTCCCCACACTGGGGAGGAGAAACTGAGGCATGTGCAGCTCCTAGACCACCAGGTAGGCACAAGTGAGGAGCTCTGCCAGAAACAGCTATTTCACACGGACCTTCTCCCCTGCCTGTCACAGGCACACTTGTGTGGCCACATGGTCAGCTCTGTCAAGGAGTTAATTCAGGCTAAAATTAACCACTTTTCCAGCAGGTTAGTTTTACCCTGGTGACTTTCCTGCTCCAGTTCACTATACAGTTGGAAATAAACTCTTACATAACCAGAAGGAAAGAGAGGGCTTGTGGGCAGGAGGGGCAAGGAGCAGATCACTGAGTTGGAGGAGTACAGAATGCACCAGAGGACCTCTATGCCAGCTCATCGTGTTTGTGGAACTGCAGTAGAGGCTTAGACTTAAAAGTAATTTGGATCTGACTTCCCTTGCAATCAATTCTCTGAACCTATCTGACTTTTCAGAGCTGGTGTAAAACCTTTCTAATAGTGCACATAATTAATGTAATTGTGCTGTCTGGAATAGGGAAAAGAAGCCATTTCAAGCCTGAAGGCTGAGGAAGGCTTTCATATACCTTTAGTGATGCACACCATTAGTCAATAATAACATGAAAAAAAAACCAGTATGGCTGCAGGCTACATAAAATTAAACAATAATATAATTTATTTTTTTTTTCACTGAAAAATGTTAGGTTCAAAAACAAAAAGGTTCACAAAACTTTTCTTGCTGAATTAACCTTTGAATTATGCAGCCAAGATGGACCTCCATCTCGAATCTTTGCAGGCATAACTAAATCTATTTGGAATAGAGAAATCTCATGGCTTTAAGCAACATAAATATGCTAAAAGAAGAAAAATCCCACTCTAACAGATTCCATTAAACAAATAAACAGTTCCTTTGTCTGTGCAGCTTATCCTGAGAATGGTACTGGCAAAGAAACTCCTGCTCTTGTATAAGCTGTTTCTGCACCCGAGGGAGGAGGGATTGCACAGCTCTAGCAGTGTGGCTATCCCTTTTAAGCACAGACAAGCCTTAAGGATACAAGATACTGGCAGCAGGGCCAATGCAAAAGATACTGTTGGGCTAGTGTCTGTGAAAAGAAGTCCCAGCTGCTCCCTGGCACACTTTGTAAACAACCAAAACCAAAACTGCCCTAAGCTGCCCGATGTTACACCTTCCTAATGCCTATTCACAGCACGATGCTCTTGAAGAAGGGTGCAGAAATCAGCTTTTTTTTCCAGCTGAATCCTTTCTTCTGGGCAACCTGTTCTGCTTTCTCTGTAGTCCGGCACACACTGTTGATGTTGAGGGTCTTGTATGGCAGGCTATTTGACTGAGAAATGCAGAACAGCTATCTTCTTTAAGTGCTGCACGTCAAGCCAGGGATGAGACATGCACTTTAAATGCATTTATTCCTGATTCATTGCAATTAGGTCCTTCAGTTCACTAGCTTCATAGTAATGTTTTCCATTTTTCTAAGAAAAGAAAGGGAAGGAAAATTAACTGCTTGAATTAAGGATTTATGTGTCACATGCAAATGAGGTACCAGTTTCATCCATTCAGAGACAATGTGTCTATCGTGTGCCTGAAGAATTGAGTCTATTATGACTGAACCAGATCTGAGTTATTTCTCAAAATACTAACAGGAACTACCCTGATCCTCAAAAGTTCATCAGATCAGGTCCAGACTAGTTAATTAGCAACCAATGTTCTTGTTCTGTGATCATTTGTGTTTTGTATCATTTCTTATTTTCCCTTACTGTTGGGAAAATATTAGCAGCCTTAAAAAAATGAGGATGAACTGTATTTCTGAATAGATTTTTTTTAAGCTTAAAATACAGCATCACAAATCTTCTTTTTTAAGGACTTGTCAGTCACATTCCTTATCCTTCCAGCATCCCTAACATCAAATGCATCACATACACTCAGCCAGGACTGTGTTTAGCTCAGTATGCAGAAAAAGATGAACAGTAAGTAGGGCAATTTTTTTACTCTACATGGAAACCACTCATGACAGAAGGTCTGCTTTGAGTTGTGAAAAATACAGAGCCACATCTTGTCTCAGCTGAAGTCAGCAGCAGTTTTAGAAGGGACAAGGCTGGTCTGAATGACTCTGCTAATAAGTGATGTCTCTGTATGGTGATATTATTCATGTGAATGAAACTATTGCCTGCAACAAAAGCTTCCCTGGAAGTATATGCCTACCTATATGGCCAAAATATCTACTGATTTGGTATCACTTAAAATACACAAACACTGTTTTAATTGCTACTGCTTCTGAACAAAAGTACTAGGTCATGAGGAATACATTTATGTTTGCCATTACTCAAAACAATTCAAAGATATTGTATATTGCTCTGTAGGATCTGTTTGTCAGATCATTTATTTTGTTGGGTAAAGCTACATTTTTTTCCAGATTTCCCTTGGTTTATTATGTCTCATTTAAAGGAGATGAGAATCTGCCTGCATGTGAAAAATAAATTCCAAACAGCTTAAATGCTGTTGCTTTATTCATATGTCGGGGATGATTAAATGGGGCACAACAATCCACAAAAGAAAATATTCAAATCCAGAAAGCCTTTTCATATAAAAGTAATGTAAAAATTTAATAAT
>JAOEGS010021309.1:98695-109913 GCA_025447755.1 Corythornis vintsioides | reverse complement strand
CCAGATTTGTGTGGACAGGAATGTAACATGCATTAGAGATAGTTTTTTTATTTTTTTTTTTTTTTTTTTTTTTTTTTTTTTGCAAGCAGTCTGCTCTCTGGCCTTGACCAGGGGCTGGAAGAGGGGTCAACAGCAGGCAAAGAGCTGACCTGTCCCCTGCCTCATCTGCTTCAGCTTCATAGGAATTCACAGGAGGCTGCATAGCCCTCAATATTTGCAGGATATAGTGGTCTTTTCAACTCAACACAGATGGCATCCATTATGATATTATCACTGAACACTTGATTATTAAAATGTCCCATATTTTGACTTGACTAATCATCTAACTTAGTTTGCACAGCATGTGCTGACAATGGTTGCAATATATGCTGAAATAATTTAGTTTAAGTAAATAAATAAGTCTAATACCATGGAGCTAATGGCATGTAGTCCTCCTGGAAATCATTTCAGCAGTAGTGAAGAATAGAGTATCTGCAACTGGAAAGGTCTGTCCTTATACCTTTGTTTGTGTAGGTTGAAACAAAAAGTACAAAATTGTTTTAAAATTAAACAGAGATAAATATATAACTTTTTTTTTTTTTTTCCTTTGATGTATGAAGATACTCCTTGTGAGGGAAGTAGATTATGAAGCAGGTGTCCTTGCACCAGTCAGGTCTATAAGATGCTGCTGTCATTTTGATGAAAAAGAATGAATCATAGTAGGAAAATGCTCTCACTTTTTTGTGCTGTTGATGAAGAAAATCTGCCAGAGCCTTTAGCCAGCTGCAGGCAAAGGGGCAAACCTGTAAATAATGCAGCACACAGGCTGTTGTTCAGAGGAGATCCTTCTTTGTTCCTCTCCAGCAGATGAAAGATGAGTTCAGTATAGATTCTTCCATCAACAGGTACAGCTCACCAGCTCTTTGGCTCAGACACAATAAATGCACCTTCTGAGGAAATAATTTGCTTGGTATGTGTAAGGAGGTATTAATGCCATATTCCAGACTGAATGTTTTGGACAGGAACAAGTGCCCAAGATGGCTGTTTGGGTGAACAAAAGAGTGGAGAGACTTCCTTCTGAGCAGAGACTTTAGAGAGTTTGAGTGGGAAGGAAAATAGGAAAGCATGGAGATGGGAGAGGCTTTTTAAGCCATCCAGTAACATTAGCATGAGAACAAATGAGTTTAAACTGGCCCTTAGTCTGGAAACTCAGAAAAGCCTCCCAGCAGTGGGAGTGGGTGAAAACTTGGCTATTTTCTACAATGGAAATTTAGTCTTTAACTGAGTGTCTGATGTGGTAAGTGTGACAGCAGGGCTCTGGGCTTTCTGATCTAGGGCGATCAGCCTTGGAGAGACCTCCCATGCGAGGAAGGATTTAAACACACGCTTTGCTCTGGGGGGATGTATTTGCTAATGTCTAAGCTTCTGTAGCTTAAGCATGTTTTTAAAAGTACATTGCATATGCATAGTTCAATTTTGCAGCCAGCTGACGCATGAGGCTTGTGGATCTGGCCTTGTGACTGCCGTGGACATCTGCTCCTGTACAGGCTGCATCTCTGTTGCACATGTCCCCGGGGGAAGAGCAGAAGCACTCAGTGGTGTACAGTGCCACAGCTCCAGCACAGCACACAGGATTCCTCCAGCCAGGATTTAGGGTACCAAGCTCCAGCAGGATGGCTCCACAGCAATCCATCCCAAGTTTCCTTGAGCAACCAGGAGCAGAAGGTGCTGTGGTGTCAGGGCAGGAAAGGCAAATACTGCTGCAAACAAGCATCCGTCAGGCTAAGGGCGTGACTGCCACGCTTGCTGATAGGACTTGACTGGTCCCTTGATGATTTCTTAAAATAAATATTTAACAAGGGATTTTATAATCACAAGTAGCAA
This sequence comes from Corythornis vintsioides, assembly GCA_025447755.1. Lineage (NCBI taxonomy): Eukaryota > Metazoa > Chordata > Aves > Coraciiformes > Alcedinidae > Corythornis > Corythornis vintsioides. The sequence goes on along the minus strand of JAOEGS010021309.1, from coordinate 108,050 downwards.
GTATGTTTTTAAAATGTTTGAAGGGAAACAAACTTGCAAAAGAATGAACTGGAGGCCAAGACCTGATAGCCCATAGATGTTTATTTCAGAAGCTGGGGATTTCCTTCTGACTGTTTTCAGCATATACTGCAGTTGTTTGCTTCAAGTCCATCTCCAAAAGCTGTCTTGCTTCCTGTATAACACTTCCTTCCTTAGGAGCAAGTTCTTATGATGACTGAAGTCAGTGCATTCCAATGTAGCTGGAAGACCAGGGTTTCTTTTCCTCCATTTAAAAGAATTTTTGAAACTTTTTTTTGCCACTGCTTTCATAATTAATGTTCATACTCGGCTGTTGCATTACAGTGCATGAGTACACCACCTTATCTGCAATTCAACATCTTAGCCCTTTCCTGGATACTTTTAAAACTGAAAATTCCTGGCTAAGAGCATATAAAGCAGTCATTATTTTGCCACAATCAGAAAATTAGCAGAGCTTGGTATTTTCAGTCAGCTAATTCTGGCATTTACAAATTGCTCTTAGATGGTTTAAGTCTTCACTGCCAACTTCAAGTGTGCAGGAATAAATGGAATATCCAGCTTCCAAAGCATGGACTCAGAGTTAGTGTTTGAGGGCCTCATCTTCCATTTCCAAGGGGAAAGACAACATAAATCTTCCATCTTGAAACAACTTTATAGATGGTCCACTTGACTTTATTAAACCTGAACCATGCTGACTGCAGGCTGAAAGAAGAAAAGAAATGCAAGGAAGAGCCAAACTGCAAAGGAACTTTAATATATGCAGGAAAGAAAAGTAAAAGCTTCAAATTGCAGTGTTGTCTGAGCAGCCTGCACACGCTTATCTGCCTGCGGGAGAAGTGACCAGGAGGGTGTGGCTTTCTAAACCTTAAATTGCCCAGGTTTATGCAATTCAGTTCATCTTTGTACCTTCTGTCATGCCACAGGCTTCCCTGTCTAACACAGTCACTGGCTGCTCTCTGCCCACAGAGCTGAAGGCTGAGTGTGATGCTCCTGCCCAGCAGTGCCTGCCCAAGCCGAGCAGTTTTCCATCTGCAGGACTCTGCCAGCAGCGAATGAGAGACCTGGTAAAGCCACACACGTGAGTTTAAAGACTTGTCTTTTTTTTGTGTGTGTGTGTGCTGTTCCCGCTTTTACCCTTCAGTTGGGTGTGAGTTGTTTCAGAGGAGCAAAGGTGGAAGGAAATTCTCCGGCAAACAAACCAGCCCGAGTTTGAGGCAGGAGGGAGTGGGTCCAAGCCTGAGCCTGCACACTCAGGAGTGCCATGCAGCAAGGCAGCAATAAATATTTACTGTGTCTGTCATTAGCAATTCAGTCTCCTCATAATCTAATGCAGGGATTATTTTCATAGTCTCACATAGAAGATATACAATGTACCTGTAGCTTGCTGTGTTTCTTGGTAGCCAGTGTTAAAATTCTGCTTACATACGTACTACATGCTAGTATGCAGAAATGCCATCCTTAGCTCACCATCTTTCTGTTAGCTAGACCTGTTTCCTTTTCTGTCAGCTAGATCTGCTTGGTTTTCTGTCTTCCTTTTGCTAAAAAGGTCTATTTCTTCAGTAAAGTGTGTTAAAATCCAACTGATTACCTGTGGAGAGGTGCCATTTGTACTGCAGCTGATTTAGCCAGGTTTTTTTAATCCTCAGGAAGCCCATTGCTTCCCCTCCCCAGATTAAAACCCACAAAGTCTCACTGCAGCTGTAGGAGGTAAATCAAGGCTACACTCACCCCTGATGGATCTTGTAGCTCAATTGTGTGCATTTCACCACAATTGAAGTGAGGAAAGAACTTGGTTTAGTTTTTATCTCTAACTCATGTTCTTCTCCCCTTAAACATATACTCAGTTCTTAAATAATCTTAGAATTCAGTATGGATGTATACAGTGGTTGCAAATGAGTGAGTATATATGAGTACACATAACTTCTTATAAGGCTCATTTCTGCCACTGAGCCTGTTTGTTCCTGAGAACATGTCTATGCACACATGGGCCAACACAGAACCCAGGACTGTGATGGGGATACGTGGACATTCTCATACACTGAAATACAAACTTAAAGTACTCAGTAGACAAGAAGCCCAAGTATATAAATCAGCAGGATCCATTCCATTGTTTAAATATAATTTACCTTAAAAGGATGGACTAGATGTTCCTGGAGATCTCTTCCACCCTGATAAATCTATGATTCTATATGTTTAAAGCTAAGAATGTTTTGGGATGGTTTTAATGCCTAGGGGTGGACTGCAAGCTCTGGTTCATTTTGACATATATGGAGGAAAAACATAAAAAACAAGGAAGATGTGCATATTACATCTATATTTCATGCATTCCCTGGGTGCCTGATAGCTAGGAAAGGCTTCTTTCAACAGCAGGAAAAGCAAGAATACCTGACTGTACAGGGCATTTCACAAGACACTTGTTTTCCCATGGTCTCCTGTAGAAATGGAGCTCCCTGTTCATCCCACGCTCCAAACAAAGTACTTGTCATTTGCTCATTCAGGTTCATGCAGAACAGCATTAAGGCAGCTCCACCACTTTATTGAATCAGCACTGTCTATTTTGTGCTGTTGTTGGAAAAGCACAAATGCTGATCTGTAAATAATAGCCAGGATTGACCATCAGGCATTTGGAAAACTGCTGCCTTGGAAGGAGTTGTATCCTCAACACTCCCTTTGACTTTCCTGAGACTGAAAATTCCTTTTAAGGAAGTAATCTGTTACTAATTTGTATTTCATATTCTTCCACTCCAAACCTCGGAACTTATATATATTTTCCAAAAAATATAAATTGAATCAATCTGGGGAAGCTTGTTTCTTCATTTTCTTTTTCTTGCCACCTGAAAATATTATTTCTCCTGCTGCTAATTTCTCTTCGTGGTCATGTTCAAGTGTCCTCCCCTTTGCTCACATGACTTCTGCTTTTTGGAAGGCTGGTCCAAGACTGTTTTTGAGCCTTAACTGGATCAGGACTTCATTGTAGCACAGAGTTGGAAAGAAGAATGTTCCTGGCTCTTGGTTGTGATTGTCTATCAGAAGAGAAAAATTGAATTGTCTTCTGGAAGAAGTTTCAAGGCACTGGCATCTTCCCCCAGCATAGATTTTCTTCTTCAAAATGCAAATAAATCTTGCATGCAGGATAAAATGATAGATTAGCTTCATTTTACTGCAAACCAGGAAATCAAGCAACGTTGTTTCCAGCAGGAAGGTAAATTAGTAAAAGCTTTCATATGCAGAGACTCCTCCAGGCTGGCTGCTGGAGGGAAGTAGTCCAGTATTTCTGGAGCTGTCAGTCCTGTCTGCAAGGCTGGGTGCTCTTGCCTGGCCCCTCTCACTGGAGGGGTAGATGGAGCCCTGTAGCTGATTTTGAGGGACTCTGTGTCCAGAGCCTTTTGGGGATCTAATGAGATCGTGCAAGGCTGCCTGACATTGCACTTTTTTTTGCAGTGGAAGTCCAGGTCTTTCACTGGAATTATTCCTCCTAGAAACCAGGATGCACAAAGCTGCAGTTGATCTTTCCATGGCTTTCTCCAAAGGCTCAGGCTGCATCTGTAAATAACATCATTACCTGAATCATGTGATTTGAAGGAACTCAGTGTGGGAGCAGAAACTTTCACCTTTGGTAAATGTTCAGGGAATGGTTAGTTATCAGCTTCTGTCAGGTGCAACTGCTTACAACTGCATAGTGTTGCCATCCCCCTAAGTAAACAGCAATTACAAGGAAATCGAAGAGATAATCTGAAACTTCCTACCTGTCTAGTGGCTCCTCACAACTCTCTTCTTGGTCCTCCAGTTTTACATTAATACCCCTGCATCATTCTCTGTGATTGATTCTATGATATTCTATGATCTTGTAACACACTTTTGGCTTTTCATGGTTTCAATTTGAGGTATCATCTAATCATTCTGCTGCTATTTAAAAGAGTATTGCTGTTTACATCATTTAAAAAAAAGGTCTGAGGTACTGAAAAAGATGTGATTTATAGGAGGGATTTTGATGAATTTAAAAATCCTCCTACCTGCTTGCATGCAGCAGATCACATCTGACCATGTGGAAGGATGCAGGAAGCAGGACAGTTTGAGTACGTAATTCCTAATTGGTTTCTCATCACAGGGTTAAGCAGCACACAATTGGTCTCCACACCCAAAAAACTCGTTTTGGAGCAGATAGTAATTCAGCCACAGGCTTAACTATCTGTCCTGGGCTGGTGTCACTTGCGTGTCCTGGCTGACAAAACCTTAGTAAGCCTCTTCATTTTAAGGAGAATGTTACAAGGCCATCAGCAACATATGCATGTTAATTAGCATGTTAATTAGCAATGGGCTTTACTGGGGAGTTCCCACAAAACTCCAATTAAAGCAGTCATGAATCAAGTCCAGTGAGTAGTACCACAGTCAGGGATGCTGTTTTCCAGCACTGAGCAGATGAGGTCAGGACCAAGCTCTAGAGGATGTGCTTTGGTAGCTGAGGGCTTGGTTACTATAATAAACAAAATTTGCTGAGACATTTGTGATCTTAGTCATTATCCTGCTACAAAAAAGGTGCCCTGGAACTGGAAGTGTTGTACAGCCTTAGTTAGAGAGTTTCTTCAACTCCTTCTCAAATACTTTGTTTCCCCAGTCCTTTCAATTTAGAAGACAGTTACAAGCTCTAGCACAGAAATCTCTGCCAAATGAGCAATAGGTACTATCAGCAGATATAAATGGGCACCACCAGCACTGCTTCAGAATAGAGATGCCTGAGTGAAAGACAATATGCTGTTTGTTCAAGACCCAAAAAATAACCAGTGTTAGCACCAGGCAACTGATAGCCAGGCCACAGTAGCTAGACTACTGGGCTCAGCTTCTTCAGCATGTAAAGTATTTCCCTCTTTCAAATAGAGGATTTTTCTTAAATGTGACATTCATCTCTTGGCATTGCAAAATGCCTGTAAGCTCATCCCACATTTTTTTCCCCTTGCTCAGATGGATTTTCTGTTTCCATATGTGTATTGGGTATGTCTGCCCATTATTTAGGAGGCTCCCTCTGGGCTGTAGTGCCTGCCTACGTTATATAGATTTACTTGTTGACTACCATGCCTGGGCTGTTGCCTTTCTTTTTGCAGGTTCCTGAATGTCACTGGGCACCAGCAGCTGTCACCTGGGACTGTATGGCAGGGAATACATTCACTTTACATTCTCTTAAAGAGCTGTGCCATTCTTTCATGCAGTGAAAATGTGTCTTATAGTGTCTTAATAGGCACTGTTTTTTCTGGTTAGAATTGTCTTAGTAATTTTTTGTGGATCCAAGTGGCAAGAGGAGGAAATACTAAGGTACAGACATAATTTAAGTTAGAGACCTTTACAGACCTGTAAGTTAAATTATAGACTTTATATATATATAAATTATTTAATAACAGTAATGATATATGATTACAGTACTGGAGTTAGGTGCTACATAAGTAGACTTGAGATGCAGATGATTTAAGGCCTTGCCCCATCGAATTTGCTTCATTTTGCCATTAAGTGCAATGGGCCAGAGATTTCACCTAGAGTGTGTGCTTCTCCTGCTTAGACAGCTCCCACTGGGGAGCCAGCTGCTGCAAGTCGCTGCTGTCTCACAACAGGTCCATGTTCATAAAGCAGAGGATGCAGTCCTAGAAGTCAAGATTTGGTGAAGGCTTTCCCTCAGATCGAGTTGGAGAGCATCTCTGTGGCTACATTGCTGCACAAGGACTCTTGAGGTGGAGGCTGATCATTGGCTTCATGGGCACCTTCCCCCACAGCATGGGAGCAGCCAGGTGCCTCTTTCCCTGCTCACCTAACCACGCTGCAGGCTGCTACTAAAAAAGGTTCCCACAGGGTATTGTAAGAACTATTAAGTAGTTTGTCAAGCATTAAAAGACTCGTGGATCAGAGGAGCAGTTGAAAAGGCACTGTAATTAAAGCACAGATTGCTTTATTATGTGTTATTAGCAGGGTTATCCATCACATGTTCTGCACTTTGTAGTTATTATCTCATGGTCACATGTGAGAAGATGCTGTGTGGTCTGAGGGTGGCAGGCATCCTGGCCATAGGAGGCAGGGTGAGGTGTAAGTCTTCCACGTCCTCTGAGGTAGAAGTCCTCCATAGTGATTTTGCCCCTGATCTTTCATTCCCTCTTCAACAGCACTTCCCGTCCCTGTCTCTGAGGGGGCAAAGAGGTGATGTCACCCTCCTGCCCCACTGACCCAATTGGGGCCCTGGAAGAGGATTGAGAAGAGAGATTAAGACTTACTGTGATGCTGTATTAAGATTTTCACATTCCATTGCATTTCACTCCGCCTATTGCGTTGTTATTTGGAAGTTAAGTAGGGCATGCCCACACTTAGGACACGTGGTCTACGTGCTGGGTAGTTCCTGCAGATGCTGCACCACTCACAGCAGGTTTGGATTGTGTTGAGCTTGTCTGTGCAGAGTGAACATCCATCAGGGGAGGAACCAGTGTTCTCAGGATGCGTTTGTGCTGGCTGAGCCACTCCCACATCACAAAGCTGTGAGTGAGTTGTTCAGGTTGTTCTTCATCCTTACCAACATGAATGTTAGCCTGCAAAGCCAAAATGGGGTTTGAGACACAGAGATAAAAGCATTTTACAGAGTGGGTTGGTTTTATGGGTTTTGTTTTTTTTTTTTGTTCATATGTTGGGAACTCACGGAGGTTACTTACCTGCTCTCTGAAGACACAGAATCTTCAAAACATGGTGAGCAAAATATTTTAATTGGGATAAACAAGTCTTCTCTGAGCCTAACTGGGCACCACTGACAAACAGAGTACCACCAGACATGTCTTTCATCTATCCCAAGCATGATATGACCTTTTTCCCTTCTCCCTGATTACAGGAGCAAACAGGCAGCATCTTGCCATGACCTGAAGCTCATTTTCTTTCCTGATGGATCAGGCTTCTGGGGAGTTTTGCTGTGCTCTTTCAGCTAGACCAGCTTGGAGACTAGCTGAACAGTGCATGGTGGATGAAGGGCTATCTTGCTCTTCTCAAAGAAGCTGGATACTTTTGGCCTTGGGGACATAGTAAAATGTGCATCCACTCATAAGAAAGTCAGAAAGCAAGGGACATGCCTAGGGAGAAACCTTTTTGTTGTACCTCTGTTGATGGTAGAGGCTCTCTTGGTGCCTGTCCTACTGTGTGTGGTAAGGCGTTGAAGCTGGAAATGGGAAAGGGAAGAACAAGCTCTTTGGATTACATATCAGAGTTCAGTGGGCAGAAGAATTAGTCAACACTATTTTCCTGTGGCTTTGTCTAATATGGTGTAGCTCCAATGTTAGTTTTTCTTGAGTGCTGTCTATGCATAGTTCCTTTTTCCTGCCTGTCTTTGTTGATACCCAGTACGGTTTGGGTTCTCTCTGCAGCCCTGTTTTTTTTGTGGGAACATTATCATTTTTTCTTCCTGTTACACGGTCATCTATTCTTATGGTAACTGTGATCATTTGGTGTATATGGAGGCTTTTACCATTCTGTCAGAGTCCTCAGAAATTGAAATATCAATCCAAAGGGTATGGGGAAGCAAGGGACCAAGGTGAGCAAAGAGACTCACAGAAAGAGAACAAGTGCAGAATTGCCCCACTTCTTTAGAAAACAGGGTAGCAACAGTGTAATGAAGTTAATATCAGAAACACTTATGGTGAAGGTGCAGAGCATTTTAAATTTTACTTTTTAATTTATTTTTTTTTTATTGTAAATGCATTATATTCCAAGTTTTGCACTTTACTCTGTAGCATCAAGGTTTTTGTGTAATGGTTCACTGTTGTGATGTACCCCTTGGGGCTAAGCTGTCTGGATTGATGATCACCTGGCTCCATACTAGTCTGCAGGCTCACATTTCCTTGCTCTGAAACACAGGAGGAGGGTAGACAGACACATGTCCAGCATCACAGGGACACACCAGACACCCTTGGAGCGAGAACCAGGGGTGCACTCCATCCTGCGGTTTGCATAGATTATTGTACCTACCCTTAACTAATTACCAGCACGTTAAGAGGCAACTGGGCCACGTGGCTGTACAGCCACACAGATGCAGTTCTGTCATTTGGTCTAAGGGCTGAAAGCAAGCTTGTGGCATTTATGAGGTTGCCAGTCTTGCCAAAGGGAGGCAGAGCAATCAGCCAAGCCAGAGCGGTAACGCACCTTTTGTTACATAACTAGCCGTGCAATGTTATCATTTAGTATGTGAAATGGTGATGGCATTTATTGTCTCAATTAGGATGAGCACATGTTTAGGAAGCCCTTTAGGAGTCAATCATAATTGCTCACACAGCCTTGCTTCAGCCACATGATTGACTTCCTCTGAGCAGGTAGACTGTGTGCCTTTAGGAAGCAGTTACCCACAGCCTGCCCATTTTGCCACAACTCATCTTTACAATCGGATGCTGAGCTTCTGCTTCTGGCATAAGCTCTTGCTCCAAGTCTGGGTTTACTGGACTTTGAACAAAGCAAGAAACGGAAATTATTACCTCAACCAAAACGTAACATTTGACAACCAGAGGCATGCCAGCAACAAGTCTTCTCCAAAATACAACTTTCTGCTAAGGTGAGTTCATTCATAGGAACAGGTTCCTTGTTTTGTGAGTAGGTTAGCTGCAGATATCTGCTATCTTACTGGCATCTTCTCTTCACCCAAACCTTGCCCATCTGTTCCTAATATTCTCAAATTACTTCTGGCTGAATTTTTTCATTTTAACATGCTGAGTAAAGCTTTGTGGATGAGAAATCGTCAGAAAGAGCAATTCAGATTTGCGTGGGCATGCAAGAGAGAGACAGACAAAAAAGAAGAATATATTTCCATACATTCCTGACAGACATTTCAGATACATAATTCCACAACAAAAACTTCTCCCAACATTAGTTTATTCTGTAAATTCCAGCAAGAACCACAGGAAAAAAAGAAAAAAAAACCACACACACACAAAAAAAAAAACCAAAACAAAAAAAAACCCAAACAAACCAAAAAAAACCCACCCAACCACGTTATTTTCAAACAATCTGGTTCTGGTTTTTGAAGTTACTTTGCATGCAGGCACAGTATGACATTTCTGTGAGGTTTCACAGCTTGAGCTACAACTTAAAAAGTTGGGGTTATTCACCTACTGTACTGTACTGTGGGTTTTTTCTATTCTTTTGGAAATATCTTTCATCACTAAAGGCTCTCCAAAGTGCTTTGATTATTTTAAGCTCCATGAAAGACTTTTTGGATAATAACTTTGAAAAACCATCTGCCTTAAAATCTGGGTCTGAGCACAGGAGAGGTTTTGGAGCTTCTATTTGTTGTCTAATAGACATTTTGTATTGATGTGGTAAACTTTTAAATATA
>JAOEGS010021309.1:69633-98595 GCA_025447755.1 Corythornis vintsioides | reverse complement strand
TTAAATATATATTTTTAAAAATATTTTTAATATTTTCCTCTTAAGAGACAATTCTAACAGTCTTTCCTATAATCTTAAAAGTCAAACTGAATTCTTCCCTGCTAGATCAGTACCTCTGATATCCTGAACACTTCCAGCTACTGACTTTTTACCTGAAGGTCTGCATCTCACTTCTACCTGTAACAAATTTCCATTGAAGATGGTCTACTACTGATTGTACCTCAGGCAGAAAGAAAGTGTTGTGATATTTTATACACAGAACAGATTTTAAAATCAGGGAGGAGGGGGAAAAAAAAGAAGAGAAAGGTAAACATAAAAGCAATGCTGGTCCTCAGGTGTGGTGATAAGGTTTTAGGCACCTTATAACCTTCCTTTGAACAGTTTCAAATCTAGGCAGATTGACTCATACCTTTGGCCTTCAGTGCAGGTATGCCAAGACTGGTGCAAATTATTATATAATATTTTGCTAGCCATATGTTCAGAATATGAATCATTGTCTTTTTGGACATAAAATACTGTAGATTGCATGTTACTGGAGTATGAGTCACTCCATATTGTTTTCCACAACTGTATTCTGAAATGCCCAATGGCCTCCAAAATAAGTACTACCTTGAGCAGTAAGGTCAGTGTAATCTGTACAAAACTTCAGCTGGAGAGAAGCAAATATTGATACAGAACACAGTAATGGGAGAGCTGGGAGGCTTGCTACCAGGTAAGACAGTTTTATGAAAGACAATAAATTATAACATCATTAGAATTTCTCTAAGTAATGGCAAATAGTTTTGTATAAACATCCAACCTGATGTCTCACAGCAAAACCCTGAATATGAAGTAGGGAGAGTGATCTTGTAACCTGGATTCTCATCGCAGTAGTAAAGTCTGTGCTCTCCTGAGTATTGTCACAGCTAACCCGGTGCAAGCTGATAGTTTTGCACTTTTGCTTGAGGGTGAAGGAGGACCTGTCCTCCCTCTGGGCTGTGATCTCTTCTTCTCCTTGGCTCCCCGGTGTGAATGAGCCACTAGATGGGGACAATGCCCACATCTGACCTGCCCACCTCTAGCCACTGGCAGCTGGGCTGAGGCTTCATTAAAGAGTTAATTCTGTAACTGTGAAAGGTGCCAAGTCCCCTGTCTATTTTATGTGGCTGTTTTTAACACTACCCAGCAAGATGGCAGTCTCCAGGCTCTCAGGAAAACAAGCTGAGTATCAAGAAAGGCAGATGTTGGTTGCAGCATGGCACAGCTAGTGTGGTAAAGGAAGGCCAGGTAAAAGTGTGTCTGGAAGAATAGAGAACTTCTAGCTTTTCTTGGCAGCTGGCAGTGCTGCTGTCAAGGAACAATTTCCTTACCAGCCCCTTTGGCCATACAGTGCTGTGGCTGTGACTCATTTAGAGATGCACACTCATCAGAGATAACAGCCCATGTGGGCTGGGGAAAGAAGGCAGAGTGATTTTGTTGTCACAGCCCAGCTAAGAGGGGCAGGACAGCTCTGTCAGTAGTAGCTCTACATCCTATGGGGCATGATACATGTTATCCCCTTTTAATCATAGTGTCATAGAAAGGTATAGGTTGGAAGGGACACCGGGAGACCATCAAGTCCAATCCCAAATCAACAAATACAGCATTTGTTAAGCATATGCTTAGAGTCCAAAAATTAAGTGGAGAACTAATGAAATATGTTACTTAGATACACAGAGAGAACACCAAATGAAAGCAAAACCAACTAATACTTTGTGATCTTACTGTACAAATCAGTATCCATTTTCCCTTCTCATGCTAGCCTTCCTTTCCCTTGACTGAGGATTTCATTATTCTCACTCCTTCAGAGCTACTGGAGCTAAATTCCTCTGTTTTTGCAGACTATCTGTGTCACTCCTCTATTTTCTGGTGACACCTGTCCACTGGCTTGTCTTTCACCATTTAAGATTTAAGATGGTTGCTTCCCTTCCGTGCTCCATGTTTCTCTGGTGGTTTGACATCTATTTTTTCCTTCCCATGTTAGCTCTTTCCTCACAGTCTCTCATCACTTAGCTATTTCTTTTTGAGCCTTGGTTACTCATTTTTTTCCTACATGAAGCCACTTTCATTTTGTGCCACCCCACCTGCAAGTGCAGCCTCCTGAACTGCTGGGTTAATGGTTAATGGTGTGGCTGGCCAGAGGCAGTGGAATTTTGCTTCTCTGCTTGTCAAGGCCTCCTCTAGCTGCACTTCTGCCAGTGTAACTGTGATGGTAAGTCTGGATTTAAGCTTAAGGTTGTTTGAATGTTTCACTGGGACAACTATGGGCTTATCTGTGCATGGAGATGAAAGGCATTTTCACCTGTGATCCATGTTTACTGCCCATGCTTTTTGTCTGTGTTTTGTTACTCTCTTAAAGGCTTCTGCTGACTGTGTGCTCCTAAGCAGTGAAAACCTGTAAGATGTAAAATCCTTCCAATTGTTACAGTAGGTTGGGTAACTTTAAAAAAAACCCAAATAAATACTAAATAATACCAAATAATGACTTTCACTGTGATCACAGCCCTGGGGGTTGTGGCTGGAAGTTCAGCAATATGATGTTCTGGATAACAATGTCATTCCTTCATCATTTGCACTGTATTTCTGTGCTTCAGGTCTCTGCCTTGTCCTGGTGCTTGACTTACTACAGTGTTACAACGCTGTGAAGTTCATACAAATATTTATTTTTATTTATCTAAGCTGAACCCTGCTAGCAACTGTACAATTACACTAAATCTAGGACCTGAGTTGTTGAAATCTTCCTGCACAGCATCAAAGTGGCAAACACTAGTGTGGTCTTATTGGGCATGGCACCATCCCACAATCTCTAAAACCTCCTCATGCCAAACTTCCATGTAGCAACCTGTCCCTGTCAATACAAGTCTTGCTGTAGGGAAGTGTGAGACTTCCAAGGCAGCATACTCACCCTGCTGAGGTTTGCCAATGATGTTGGCACCAACAGCAAATGGACAAAGGATTCCTTCCCCCTCCTTTCCCCTCTCCTCATCCCCCAAGCATGGGCCCCAAAGAAGAGACATTCAGCAAGGTATTCACTGCTTTTAACTTAGTTGTGGTTTACCATCTCCCTGTACAGGGTTCCTTGCTCAAAGTATATTTTATTATTTATAGTTAATAGAAGAAGTAGAAATACATTCTTATTATCAGCAGGTCAATTCTAAGTTCCTCTTTCCCTCTCTTCTACATTGTTCAAGAGGACCTGAGGCTTTAAGCTTCCAAAAAGGACACAACATTAATTATGCAGTTGTTATGACTGTTATAAATACAAATGACTGCAAACTTTGCAAACATCTGCCTCTGACCAAGTCTCTGCATGCCCTCCATGCTAACTTCTTTTGTGGAGGAGTTATTTTACTTTGTACTTCATTTTTATGTCTCTTTTCAAAGCCACAGTCCTACAAATTCCCAGGCTGTGTATTGCCATTCTTGCAAGCAGTCCTGTGGACTTCAGATGGGCTCCCTCCATGGGAGAGGGATGCAGAGGTGAGCTGAACACTCTCCTTCTCACTCTGCAAAACCCAGCTACTGGTAGATCAAACACCAGCTCATGGCTACCCCACTTCATTGAGAAGCTGGTTGAAGAGCTGCCTGCCAGGAGTCACTTGTGATGCCTAAACAATCCCCACCTCAGACTCATTATAATATTTTCTCATGTTTCATTTTGTTGTGTGTCACCTCAGCAGAACCAAATAATACTGGCTTTAATCCCTATATTGAGGTAGTAGGTAGAGCTGTTTTCTGCACTATGGAAAAATGGTCATTTCTTCACAAAGAGCTTTTAAAAAAGCTCTGGTGAATAATTTTGCAATAGGAACCATTATAGTGTATTGTAAATATTCTCAAGAATTCTAATATGCAATGATTTTCATTCAAATGAAGATACTGTTAATCAGGAAACAGAGCTTATGCATAACTTAGTCTTGCAAGCAAAATTATTATACAGCCACCTAGCCTAATTACCACATAAGAATGTGATCTAGTAAAACATTAAATTGAAAGTTTGACATTTAAGCATCTGGTTACAGTTAGTGGGGCTATCATTGTACCTTTATGTTAGAAAACCTCTACCATGTTAAACTTATCAGAATTAGAGTCCATATGCTTTGTATAAAAATAAGGTTTTATTTTATATAAAAATGTGCTCTGTCATAGTCATATATTTTTTTAATTCTTTCCCTCATTTGCCCTCAAACGTGGGTGTCTGAGGCTGACACATTGTCTCAGCAAATTAAGTCAAGCTGGAAGCAAGGGTAAAAGCAGAGCAGCAAATAAGATTTGCATTTTCAAGCAAGAGTAGTGATTAGGCCATTACATATTTTATATATTTGTGTTTATTTTCAAAGTGGTATATCAAAATAAAACATAGATGCAATGAGACATAAGAGCTCCAAAGAGCAGTCAAGGTTCATCTAGTAAGAACTACAAATTATTCTTCAGTTTTGCTGCCACCACAGAGTTTCCATCTTTAAAATACCATCAGACAGCTGCTCTGGCCAGACCTAACTGGGTCTGAAGTCAAGAACATGATGGGTTTCTATAATACAAAGTTTGAAGAGAATAGGCCTAATTTTGAGTGATACAGTCCTTGGCATCCTATGGTGGACTTCAGCACATAAGGTGGCACTTTGGTGGCTAGGGCAGTACCATTATTCTTACCTATATTTCTGCACACAGTCTTGCAGTGTTTGCCTGCAAATGATGCTGCTTTTCCAGCAGAAGTAATGTAACCACACAATCAGCTGACTGGAGCTGCAATTATATGCTAATTTAAGGTTTTCAACCATTAAATGCCTGTAGAATTTCTCCTTATTTAGACAGCTTTCTTTACAATGAAAAATTGTGTAAATTGAGTTCAAATTAAGAGGAGTTAACTTTTTTTTTTTCTTTTTTTTTCTGTTCCCTTCTAAAGTACTTCATCCAGACACATTCTGTAAGTACGGTAAGAGGAAACAACCCAGAGCATAACCCTTCGTATTTCTTCCCCACAGATCTGATGGCACACAAACCTTGCTGCAGCTCTCACAAATAGAAAACAGGCTGGGTGTTCCTGTCTGACCCCTGTTGAATTGCATCAATTCTGATTATGAGCCAGAAAGAAGAAGAAATGGAGGGTAGCTCCCCACCTCTTTGTGTCACTTGCGGCCAAGCGCATTTACCAGAAGAAAACCACTTGTACAGCTATACAGAAGAAATAGATGATGATCTGATATGCCACATTTGCCTGCAACCTTTGCTTCAGCCATTAGACACCCTCTGTGGTCACACCTTCTGCACAGCCTGCCTTACGAACTTCCTGGTGGAAAAAGATTTCTGCCCCATGGACCGCAAGCTTGTGATTCTCCAGACGTGCAGGAAGTCCAGCATACTAGTGAATAACCTCCTGGACAAGCTAATGGTTAGCTGCCCTTTCACAGAACACTGCTCAGAGGTCATGCAACGTGGTCATCTTGAACAGCATTTCCAAACCCAGTAAGTTACTGTTGATAGACCTTTTTTTTCTTTTTTTTAAGAGAGGAAAAAATATCTTCAATTAATGCTGATTAAAATAGACACGTAGTGTAAACAAACTTTTATTGATTTCGCTCCCAATGAACACCTACAGGATCATTAATTTAGAGCTGAACTTGGGTTATTTATATGGCAATATCTCACTCTGTTTTTTAGAAAGGAAAGCATTCTAGGTACTTCATGCTATCGTTAGCAGTTCTGGGCAGATACCTTTTGGTAAGTTTCATAATGGAACTGTGTATTTAGTCATCTGGAGAGATCTGTGAGTTTTGGGAAGCTGAGCTATCATAAATATTTGAGTAGTACATTAAGGGTTTTATAATTGCCCTTTCTTCAATCCTTTTTTTGAATCACAAATGACCTATATGAGAAGTAGAGCAGAAAATATTCTGGTTTGGTATTGGTCTTTGGAGACGAGTGCTCCTTTCTTCCAGGTGAGCACTTACCTAGTGCATGGCACTGTGGACTCACAGAGGAGCATGGTGTGGGCAACCTCCCTGGCTGGACTCCCCCCCCCAGGCTTACCTCTCTTGGTGGCCAGGACACCACCTCCCCTGCTTCTGGGAGAGATCTCTCCAGGGAGCAGTTTGGGTTCTCTGCAAGGAGAAAACAGATGATGAATGATCCTCTGTTTCACAGGGTACTTCTGCTTTTGTCTTGCATCTTCTGCCTTTTGAAAGGAAGGCAGAAAAATAGAGATACATTCATGGTTGAGATTTGTGATGACAGAGAGATGGCTTTGCCATAGTTCAGGTAACAGCACCTTGAACTTGAGGAGAGGTGTGGTCTAAGAGATGCCCTTTTTTGTGGCTTTACCAGTTGTCCAGTGAAATGCAATTTGTAGGTGTGTGCTTTTGCCTGTGCATTGCAGAGGAAGCTCCAGGCAACCAGCGTAGGGCTCCAGACTGCTGCTGGAGTCACATTCCTGCACAGACATGGCAGTGCTGAGGGTCAGAGAGTCCCTGGTGAGTAGGCTGGTGAGCTGGAGCATAGAGATATATTTACATGGCCTCAGGCTTCAGGGTCTTGAAGCCTCTAACTGGAAATGTCTCTGCAGCCTGCCATTCAAACATACCCCATTTGAACCGGAGACTTCATTTCCTAAAGCATTTGTGTTTTCACAGGGAGTTTATTTGCTGAAGGTATTTACTGAAGTTTTAGTTGTTTTAACAACCAAAAATGTGACAATTTTGCATTATGAAAACTGAAAAAAAAACCCAACAAAAACATTACCAAATGGTTTCTTGACTCTTTGCAAAGGTCAAGACCCTACTAACTGTTGATTCCTGATTAGTGTTGACTTGCCTACATGGACATGGGCAAGTCACTCCAATGACTTGGTTTCTCCTTCTTAGAGTAGTAGTAAAGACGCCTTTCATGTCCACATCTTGCAGAACTGTGGTGTTGTAAACCTTCATTTGGGCCTACAAAACCCCATGTCCCAGGCCTGGATTTTCCCCTCCAGATCTTCAAGATCACTTGAACTGAGTCCAAACAGGGGTAAGAAGAATTGTCTTAGTAACATGTTCTCACAGCTTTTTGCTGTCCCTTTACTTCTGTGTCAGGCTCCCTCCACCGAGTCACAGGGAGCAGGAACCTGGAGAGATGGAGCAGTGGTCTCCCTTCCCATCAAGCCCTCTAAGGTAGTGCAGTGCTACATAGACCAGGCAGCTGCTTCTTGCTGCTCATAAAATGGATTTTCCTTCCTCATGATGGTTTAGAGAGTTGAGTTACCCTAAGACCAAAGGACAGAGATAGGGGAGTAGGAAATTATGGGGAACTTTTGCTGGTGGGGGTTTGGAGTTTTCAGCTTTCCGGGCAAGGGGTAGCAAAGCCTCACTGTCATTCCCACCATAAGGGAGAATTAGAAAGGAATTTTCTGAGTGACCTCTAAAGAAGGACTTCTGCAAGCTTGTGCTTTCAGAGACTGTGCAGTACCCTTTTCTGTCTTTTTTTTTATCACAGCATTAATTAATCGTCATCAAAGGTATCTTATGTCACTGCCTGATTTATTTATCAGAAACCTTTCTTGCTATCTCACCTCCAACTCACAGCAGGGCAGGAGAGGGGAAGAATGTTGTACTCTGGCACGCCCAGGCACAAACTGAGCAGACTGAGCTGATGCTGTTTTCTTTAACTCTGGTGAATCAATAGTGGGGAAAGAAAAAGTGTGTGACTTTCCTAATAATAAATAAATAACTAAATAATTCATAAACAATCTGGTGCCTGCAGCGAGAATGGCTCAGAGCCCCTCTGAAATCTCAACTGAACGTGATCTGTGTTCTCAGAGAATAAATTAAAGTAGACTCTGCTAGAGTCACCAGGGTAGTCGGCAGTCCTCGCCTGCCTGATTCAGGCTAAGACCATTCCTTGTTCTCAGAGAGAAAATGAAAGTTTGCCCCCATCAAAAATGAGGTCAATGATGGAACAAGGTGAGCTTGCTGTTTTATGCTTTGTAATTGATGAGACTTTTTTTTTCTAAATGCTGGTTACCATGGTGTAGTCCATTAAAAGAATCTTTATTTAAAATACCTGCTCTTGCATCCTTAAAAAAAACCACCAAAACCTCCAAGAAGAGACATGTCCTTGGAGTATGATATGATTTCTGTTTGCACAAAAACATCTGCCTATATTTGGGGAATTCAGAGTGAGATGCAAACAGCCAGCAGTTGGCTGTGATCTTTTGTGGTGTTTTACTTTAAAAAGGTGTGGTTTTCTGATATCGCCTGCTTCAAAACTCCACGGGGGGCATTTTTTTCCCTCCTTGTCAGACAGCTACACCCTTCCGTGATGCAGTTCAGCTTGTAACCCATCTGCTTGTGGGCAGTGATGTAAATGTACCAGCTGCCTCTGAAGAACCACTCCGAATCCTGCAGGAGGCAGGTCTCTTCTCAGAGCATCACTCTCCTCTGCAGCATAAGTCACTGTCTCGCCAACCACGCTGTGCTGTCCCTAAACCCTCACTTCTCCCCATCTGAGAGTCAGATCGAGTAATCCTCTTACAGGTCAATGATTTTTGCAGTGTAGCTTCGTTTAAGGGATTTAAGCTTGATTCAGAATGTGCTACCGTTGAAATGGAAAGGTTCGCTTAGAAGGGGCTTGGCTGGCACAACAGCTTCACGTTGTGTGTCCCACCAGCACAGAGAGACTGTGGGAAAGAGGAAACCTAGCAGAAGTGCCAGCCCTGCACTGAAAATGAAGGCTCTCCTGTTACTGGTCCTACCTTGGCTAAGTCCTGCAAACTACATAGACAATGTGGGCAACCTGCACTTCTTGTACTCCGAGCTGTGAGTACGCACAGTCGCGCCAGCGTCGTGTTCTCTGTCTGTCTGTCTCACCTGAGCGGCGGGAAGGGGCTCGCCATGAGCATTTTGGGGCAGGGTGGGGGTGTGGGTGTCTGTCTGGGTGTCTGTGCATGTGTGTGCGTGCAAGGAAAATCCCACGACGTCTTGCCAACAGCTTCCACCCGTGCTGCTAACTAGCTGCTTCCCATCCAGAGGGCTAATAATAGCAGTACACCCCCAGTGCTTTCTGCTTGGGAAGCAGCTGAGGCATATTGAGTGAAGCTGCCTTTTTCCTTATCAACTTGCTGTTCCGTGCCGACATTTTTGGTGGTTGCTCCTTTTGTTGTTTTGTCGGGGGGTTTTTTTGCCATTTCTGAACCTGTGTTTTTTCTTTATTTTGCATAAATAGCTTTGCAGGGGAGCTGGGTGTGGAGCAGCTCATCAGGGTAGACATCCCCGGTAGAGCACTCTCTGTGTGTACATGCATAATGTTCTGTGTGTAAAGCTGTACGCCTGTAGCAAAACACTGAGAAGCCTTTCACCAGAAATAATTCACTTGAGACAGGAAAGAAATTTCCTGTACTTCTGGTTTTGCCCACAGCAGAATGTTATTTTCTCTGTATCAGAGATTTAAATGCAGCAATCCATTCATATATTTTCATGGGTTTTTTAAGAGAACACTTTGAACAATAGCTGATCATTCTTACCCATAAAACAAATATTCTATGGTATCATCTGTAAGTATCATTAGTTTAATTCATACTCGAATGTTATTGTACTAGTTAATAGGACTTCTATGACTAGAAATAGATATTTGTTCCAGTATGTTTTAATTGTGTCTTGTTTGACTTTTAACAAATCGTAAACTCCCCAAATCTTCCTTGAGATAATGAATGAAACGGCTAATCCTCCTCAAAAATGAAAGATTACTGTATTGTGCCTACAGTGGGAATGTTTTAGTAACAGTTGTAATTAGTACTAATGAGAATAATTTCCAAATGATTTTGTCTGTACTGTCAGACAAAAATAACAGCTTTTTTCAGAAACACTGTCCCCTTTTGAGATTCTTGTGTGATATACACAGCAACTATTAATAATTTAGTCACGCTGCACACGACAGCTCAGAATTTCTCTATTCCATAGGTGTTTCTAAATGCTTAACAAATCTGGTGTGGAGGGTTGCAGCTATGCCTTCATTTTAATTTACTGACATTTTGTTTAAGAATGTTCATTTAAAAGTAAACAAAACCCCAACCAACAAAAATTAAGCAGTTAAGCCAAGCAGGCTACAGGAGCAATCAAGCTCAAAACAGAGCAGATGAACACTCATAATGGAAACAATGGCATCTGGGACATCTAGTTTCCAGGAAAACAAACTGATGAGATTAATCAGAGCAGAGGCCTGGACGCAGCCTACTTGCTTTTCTTGGGGAATTCAGGTTCACTTATTCTCACAGGGTAAAGGGCTATGCTGTACAGTAGCTGTTTGCCTTTAATTTATTTAGCCTTCTAACCCACAGAGATGTTAGTCTTTCTGAATGTCAGCAGTTGTTCTTAATGGAATGGGTGTGGGCTGGGGCTTGGATGTGCATCTTCAGTTGTCAGCAATGGGAGGTATATACCCCTTCTCCAGTGCCCAGCCCTGGATGCTACCTGATGCCAGGAGCTGGTTCTCAGGATCTCCTGCTCTGCTTCATCTCTGGCTGGGGCAGTGAGCTGCAGGATTCACTGGGGCTGACATGATCCCAAAGGGCACCAGGCAGTTTGAACTCGTTTCAGCAATTTCTCCTACACATGTATTTTGTGCCTCTGGCTGCTGCTTAATGCTACATGAGGCACTAAAATACTCATCTGTGGGATGGATTCAAGGGCCTTTCTAATAGCAGCAGTTGAAAGAAAAAGAAATATTGGTCCTGTTTAATCAGTTCATACAAATGTTATGACCTACAGGTTGCTACTTAGGTTGCTCACACACTTGCATGCAAGACATTTTTAATGCAATGTTTTCTGAGTGGGACAGCGTGGGCACTGATATCCAGGACAGACTGGCACCTGGGGGCACAGGTTTACTGCCTCAGCCCTCTTGTGCCTCAAACCCCACAGAGGCATCTTCATAAATACTTCTCCACTGGAAACTGAAAAGCCACTGCCACACATAGCATATCTGACAGCTTTCCCCACAGTTCAAAACCAGACCATAGTAGTAGTAAAACTTTTTTGGTGTGCTTTTTTGTTTTGTTTTTCTTTTTTTTTATTATCACACAGTCTTTGGTTGCTGGCCAGTACAAATACTGGCCAGCATTTGTCCTCATTCAGGACTCATTATTTTGTTGGCTGGCAGCTACCAGAGATACCAGCCAAGCAGGAGGAGGGGGCTGGCAGAGGTATGAGCAGCAGTGGATGACCATGGATGGTTAATATCACTGGTGCTGGTGCAAGGGGAAGAGCACTTGGATTTGCACTGTCCTTCTGCTCATAAAGCCCATCTACCCTGTTCAAAAAAAGGTTATTTGTGTTGCATTGGTGGAGTTTGCTTTATTTCAAGGACATTTTATTTTCATAAGTGCAGAGCAGGTGGCTCGGGGAATGGGGATTACATTAGAGCCCGAAGACTGGAGATGCAGACTCTGGAATCTGTCTAAGAAATGAAAAGGAGATTTTAGGAGAATCAAAGAGGACAAATGAAGCTGAGAAAAGGCTATGTCAGACCTTTGCATTTCATCTGGGTGTCACGTGGGTAGCAAAGAGGTGTGTGAATGTGTTGTAGTGACACGACAGTACAGATGTTTGGTGCTGCTATTTTTAGTCTTCTATTAGCAGTCTGATAATTACAGGTATTCTCAGCAAGCAAATACCCATCTCCTGATACTGTTGCCAGCATTAAAACCACTTCTCTGGCCACTGCGTGTTGTCCCTCTCTTGCCCTCAGTGAAGATCTCAACACAGGTGCTCTACTTGTCCTTGCTCTTAGCCAAATCTTGAAGAGCAACCTGTGGGAAGCTCACCCTGTGGAAAGGTGATCTTTCCTGAGGGGAACCCCATGGAAACACCTGGAAGAAGGACAAGAGAAATATGTGAAGTGTCCCTCAAGGAACCTCTGGGAAATGGTGTAATGTAGGCACACCAGCCCAACATCACTTGTCATCAAAAGGGTCTACATGACTCTTCAGGGGGTCCAGGGTTCCTGCCTTCTCCTTTTTATATCTTTAAAGCTGCTTTGATGGGCATCTGCTATCTTTCTTTCTTATTTAAAATGTCTTCAGAAAGCAAATACTTGTCCAATCATTCTTTTGAGCCAGGATATGTTATTCCCCCCCAATTAAAAACAAGGTGTGTGGATGGAGAAGCAGCCTCTGGTCACTGCAGGTGGCTCTCCAAGGAGTGAAGATCTGGTGGCACTGCCCACACTGATTGAACCAGCCTCTGTTGCTATTCCTTTCATTTCAAAACAGGATCTGTGCAGCAGGGTATTTCTCAGCAATAGGATTTTCTGCACTTTGAGTTCAATGAGCCATTTAGAAATAAATTCATGAGAGGAAGGAGGTTGCAAGACTAGGCAGTGCATAGCCTCACCTTGTCCCTCTGAGGACCTCAGTCACGTGGAAAGAACGGGGTGCTTTCCAACCTAATCTCAGTTCAGCACGTGGCCATGCTGACCCAGTGAGTGCCCAGGAGGGCGCTGGGCATTGCGTGTGCTCAGCATAGGTCAAGCTCATGCCAGCCACGCTTGCTGGCACTGCTTCTCTCCAAGGATTAAATAGGTCCTTGCCTTAGTCACTGCTGGTAATCCACCAGCTAGAGCCACCCCACTAATTTGAATCAAGCCATTTTTAAAATAAATATATTATTTGTTAGAGTGAAATGCACAGCCTATTCCTGCATACAAAAAAAAAACCCCAAAACTTCTTTTTTTCTTACCTCTCTTGGATTTTATGTGAAGCAGTCAAAGGGATCTCACCAATTAACTGGATCAAGTTTGCCCATGTAACTTTTATACAGTGACAACTTTCTTAAATTCCAAAACAGCACTTTGGGCTGGAATAGAGAGCAATGTTTAGTTTCTCTGTTCATTCAATTTAACAAAAAGAAATACAAGTACCAGCTGTCTTCTAGTGTCCTTAGGCATGTCTTTTTTTACTGTAAGAAAAAGTTAGTTCAAGCAATTATGTGCACCCTCCAGGCCCCCTTCCAGCACCAGGCTTAACTCTGTGGCAAACTTCTTTAATTTCTGCTCATCTTGGTGGGGAACTTGTGTTTGGCTTCAAGTCTGTCCTTGTGAAATGAGATGCGTGGAGTGTGGGGAGCTCAGGGTATGCATTACTTGTGACAGAATTAATAAGCCTGGAGCACCTTTTGGGCTCATGTGTTAGTCCACTGCAAAAAACACGTGTTGGCCTCCTTACTCTGTGCAAAGCTGCATATGTATGGAAATATGTGTTGGAGTTAAGCTGTGAGGTTAATTAAAGCTGAAAGTGTTGGAAAGCAAGGCCTGAATGGAAAGGTTCTTGAATGAAAATATAAAATGAAATGTTTAAAATATCTGCATTAAATAACCAGGACAAAGCAGGCTCAGATAAAATCTGAAGGGTCTTCTCCAGTGTACTAGAACTGGATGTCTCTCAGGGAAAGCAGAGCTGAGGTGTATTAAAGCAGAAAGACATGGGTGCACCAAAGGCTTCTTGTTAGCTTCACCCCTATGCTACAGCTTCACTAAGAGACCAGAATGGAAAAATGGCAAAGTCTGACATCTTGCATGGAAACAAGATATACAGTCTTCTCTGTTCCTGACTCTTCCTTTCTCCAGTATCCTCTTCAGGAAAGCTTCTCATCTGGGTATTATATCAAGTCTAAGCAGGTAGCATGATGCAGAGAAGTAGGCACAGGGCGCTCTCGGGCTCCCTTTGTTTCTCCCCAAGGTCTCTGCAAGGGCAGCAGAGACTCCAAGGAGCTGTTTTTTCCTTCAGGCTTTTGTAATCTTTACCAAAATCTCCAGCAACAGCCAGTGTCACTTCCCCAGCCTGTCCCCTCACTGCCTTGTGTCTGATACCCCTCCATCAGTCCCCTCATTTCTTTTCCACTCCTGCCCTCTGCTTCATACCTCTTCTGGTCCTTTAACTTTTATTCTTCTCCTCTCCCATCCCCTGACCTTGCCTCTGTCATTCTCCCTTTGTATTTCCAGTCTTTAGAATTGCATGGTAAAGCTTGACATTTTAGTGCAAATATAGCCTGAACAAGCCACCAAAAGAAATCTGTGTAGGTGAACTGAAAATATACTTATATATTCTTAAAAGCAGAGGAGGAGTTGTGGTCTAAACTCAAGGTGCTGAGATGCCCAAATTGAATTTTCTAAATGCATTAAGTGTTGCATTGAGATGTGATTGATTGTAGGAGATGTATCAGAAAGTATTCATAGCTACTGAACGTGGCCATTGTGAGTCTGGTCACTCTTTGACCAAGAACTAATTGCACTCTGCCTAAAAATGAAGTATTTTCCTCTTAGCAGCATGATGGGGTCTAGGTCTCTCTCCCACCTTCTGCCAATCTGGTCTTCTCTGCCACCTTCTACCACCCAGAGGTGGTAACTTTCCCCACCTACACATCCCACCTGGTTGCACAAAGCAGGTTGGAGAGTGTTGCATTTCTATGCTCTAAGTGTTACTGGTTAGCATCTCTTTTCCCAGCACTGTGATTCTAGGTGCAGAAATAAATTTGTCTGGGGCAGATCCAGAAACCAAAACCTCTTTAAGAGCATTAAGAATTTGTTGATTTTTTCTGAGAATTCTGTGTGTATTGAAAGTTTTTTTTTCAGTTATACTCTGAGAAATAACTTGCTTCATTATTCCTGTGCATGCATGATGTTTGTCTTTACTTCCTTCACCCATTACCTACACATGCTTGAGATCAGAATTAGAACTTTTATTCTGTTGGAATATTTTCTCATGGCAGGAGCCTTTTTACACCTTTGGAAAAGGGTGACATTGACCAGTGTCAACCTCAATAAATATATTTTATTGCCAAAAGTAAAACCTAAGCCATCTAAAAAAAGTGAAACTCTGCAAATGCAACGGCAGTACAACAGTTATGGTTGGCAGAAAGGTTTCTTTTCATAAATGAGTTATTCTCAGTTATATCTGATTTTTGTGTAGGCTGCTCACAAGAAGTGTGTTTATATACCTTGCCCACGTAACAGGAACACGGAGGGAGCAAACCTTACCTTGCTCAGAGGTTGCTTCACAACAGGCACTCCACTTTGGCATGTGGACCAAAGAGGGTAAAGCAGCAGGGTGCTGAGGGGTAGGAGGAAGGAGTGAGGTGATGGGAGTTGCTGGAGGTCAGTGGCTACACACGAGTCACCAACTCATTTCTCTCCTGACGTTAAGCCACACAGGCCTTATGCTGCAAGTTTGGCTGACCTTTGCATCTCTGACAATTAACCTAGTTTAGCACTGACACTGGCAGCATGACAAGGATATTTTTCCTTGAGCGATTTCTCTGACAAATCTGGCAGAACTGGGCTGTCCTGCAATGTGAGGATAAACACTGCTCTTGCAGAGCTCTTAATGCCTGTCAGAGCTGAAATCCTGCTCTGCATACAGGTTCTGAGCTCATCTGCCATGCAGCTTGTTTCACTGTAGAGAAACAGACTAGTAGGTCTGAGGGTCTTCAGTTTTTTTAACACTCTTGACCTTTTGGAGGAATTTGTCTTCAAGCTCCCTGGACTACAGAGCAGACAGCTGCATTTTGTGACCTTCTTCGTGAGCAGAGCTATCATTCAGGGACTAGAACTGATTTACTGCATTTTGGCCTGTGACCACATGTCCAAACTGTCCCTGTTCAGCTATGTAATGACTTGGTGCATGAGGATGCCAACAGAGGTTGGCAGAGGTTATATCTGAACATTATTGGCCATGTTAGACTAAGCATAGCCTGTGTGATAGCACAGATGTGGCTGCTTGGGGCTTCCTATTTCAAAAGGAGGTTCCAGACTAGTTCCTCTGTGTTGAACTGATACCTCAGTGGAGGTATCTGTTAGTCAATGATATGTCATATGGCATGGTTAAAACTTCACTGCTACTGAAGGATTCCTGGCTTGGAGATGAACTCTATTCTGGGATTAAGAAAGTGATTTTATTTTGGTTTTGTGGGTTTTTCTTTCTTTTTTTTTTTTTAATTTTAACTTCTTAGAAAGCTGATTTCATAGGCCTTAGCAAAGTTGCAGCTGGTAAAGAATTAATTTAGCCAATGAATCCTTGGACCTCTTCAGAAAATGCTTTATCCTTTCATATAATTTATTAATTGACAACAGAATCTGAATATACCAGAGATTGCTACAGATGCTGTACAACTTTTACACAAAAAAAATATACTGTAAAGTATCCATAACTTCTATGTATTGCCCGAACATATATCCTCCTAGTATGAATGAAAAGAAACTGACTATAACAGTGGACAGCTCAGGCCATATATCTAGGAGGTTTCTGTCTCCTTTCTGTTGAATTTATGTTGGAAGCATCATCAGCTTTTATAGATAAGGTCAGTTTTTCAGTTGTGTAGACAAATCAGTTTGTAACAATCACACATAACATAAACTGTATCTGCTGTGGTATTCCTTTTTTCTTCTTTTTATCAAGGCACTGAGCTGAGTATAAGGGATTCATGGGTGAGGAGGAAATAATCACCATTGTAGAGTTGTCTTGCTGCATGACACTGCTGTGACACATGGCATGAAGTCATCTTAAGGCAAGATATTTGTAGTTGCTGGAGCCATGTTCATTTTTTATTTGCTTTTCTACTCCATATTATTTACCTAGATCATGTAAAATAAATTAATAAAATATCCTTTGTAGGAGACATTTATACCACTAAATTCAACTATCAGTGTATTGCCTTGATATTTATTTTTCCTTCCTCAATTCTCTTGAAATCATGTTGGCAAGAAGCAAGTATTTTAGGTCAGCAAGTCATTTCACATGCACATACTGGGAATCTTACACCTCTCTCTGCATTACACACTGCAGTCACATCTATCACTAGACAGCATGTAGTATATTCTTAATGTTGAATTTCAATAATTTAGTAACCTCTTAAATAAAGGACAAGGGGAATGACATGGTCTAAGGATTGTAGTTTCTTCTCTCCTCTGTAGAACTTAGTGAACTGATAAGATTACTATGCTGATGGCTTTTTTTACATTTTGTGTTTTATTAAGAGTAGACTTCTATTTTTGAAAGAGTCATTCAGATATTTTCTTTTCTCCTTCCATAGGTTATAAGCATTGCTGTTATATGTTGCTTTAAAAATTCATTTAGCACTGGTGGCATCCCACTGTTTTTAACCTTCTTTCCCATGTAAAATGAATAGTGGAATGGTTTCACAGGAGCACCCACAGAGGCCCCTTCACTTGTGGATTTTATAACTCAACAGCGTGGAAGGCCAGAAAATGTCCCTCGTGGATCAGGCTTGTATGGAGAGGCAATGGGCATGATGAACCAAATCTGCCCTGTGATCCACAGGAGACCCCAGGAAGCAGAGAGTGTTCTGTGCTGCTGCTGCTCTATGAGGATGTGTAGGTTTCTATGGATGAGCAAGGCTGTTTCACTTGATATGTATGAGCATCTCCTGCCAAGAGGATAAATTACAGGCAGAAATAAGCACTGTATATGAAGAGCACATGTTGCAACACAGCCCTTTGCCAAACAGGTTTTGCAGTGGGGGCAGAAATCCCAGGAGGTGGTTGTGACTTGCCTTTGTCAGTTCCCAGAGGAATCTCGACACTGGTTCTGTCTCAGACGTTTGGCACATCTCTCCTTCAAGCATGACTACTGGGTTTGTAATTGCAGCAGGAAGATGGCTCTGATGGAGAAAGGATGAATACAAGTCTTTCCCAGATGCAGAGTCTATACACTGGTGTTTACTTTTTGCTCTTGGTGCTGCAGTGGTTACAGTTGCCATTGGCATCTCTTGTAGGTGTGAGCATAGCTTAAAGTGCCACTTGCTGCTGGTTTGCCCCAACCCAGACTGTTATGGAAATATTAGAATTATAGAATCATCTAGGTTGGAAAAGACCTTAAAGATCAACAAGTCCAACCATTAACCCTACTCTATATATCCATTGTTAAACCATGTTCCTAAGCACCATATCTACATGATTTTTAAACATGCTCAGGGATGTTGATAACCACTTCCTTGGGCAGCCTATTCCAGTGTTTGACAACCTTTTTGATGAAAAAAATTCTTCCTAATGTCCAACCTAAACTTTCCCTGGCACAAATTGAGGCCATTTCCTTCTGTCTTACCACTTGTTACTTGGGAGAAGAGACTGGTACCCACCTCTCTATAATCTCCTTTTAAGTAGTTGTAGAAGGTGATGTCTCCCCTCAGCCTCCTTTTCTTCAGACTAAATAGCCTTAATTGCCTAAGTCACTCCTTATAACACTTGTTCCCTAGATCCTTCATCAGCTTCATTGCCCTTCTCTGGACCTGCTCCAGCACCTCAATATCCTTCTTGTAGTGAGGTGGCCAAAACTGAACACAGTAGTCAAGGTGCAGCCTCACCAGTGCTGAGTACAGGGGGATGATCACTTCCAAAGTCCTGCTGGACACTCTATTTCTGATACAGGCCAGGATGCCATTGGCTTTCTTGGCCACCTGGGCACACTGCTGGCTCATATCCAGCTGATTGTTCATCAGTACCCCCTGGTACTTTTCTCCAGGCAGCTTTATATTTATATATATTGATACTAGTAATTTTAGTAAATGAGTCTAGAAATACTGAGCTTTTGCTGTGGGCTCACTGGTGGCTACTGCAATCCATGCTGTCCTCATGCCCCTCTGCTATGACCTGGGCCCTGATACAGGGCAGACAGAGTCCTGCACATCCTACACAGCCCTGAGCACTGGGGACAGGCTGTGTTCTCTACATGTGCTTCCCACCTTCTCTGTGCTCTTATGGGTCGAGGGTGTGGGCATAAAAATGTACTTTACTCTGTGCGGTGTCCGTACATTTTCTCAGTATCTATTTTTAAATTGCATTTAAATTTTTCATATCTTGATGACTTTTAGTGGATTGAGTGTACATTGTTTCTAGCAAACGTGATGCTTCCATGTTCTTCCTTCAGAGGAGATTAAATTCCATTACATTCTTGTTTTATTCTTCCAGAACATGAGTGTAATGAAGTTGGACAGTAATGGTTGATGCATTTCACTTTTTTTCTGCTCTTCTCCCAGTGGACTAAGCATCCGTAGGTTTGAAGGCACTTACTGTTATGGTCTTTGAGCTCAAAATAAATCAGAGGAGAATAGACCAAAACAGGACAGAGCATTTAATAAGATATATAGTTTACTATAAACTTGCACTTAATATGTTGAGCTGACAAAGCAAATAAATGCAGTCCAACAGATGTGCTGCTTTTTTTTTTGCTTTTTTTTTTTTTTTTTTGTAATACAGGCTTGAATAATAGCAATGTGACCCAAGTGAACAAAATACATTTATGAAGGGAGGCTGAGACCAAGTAAACATCTTCTAAAGCTGACAACCCACCATGACAGATATTTCCAAAATGCACTTGATCTTGTTCTCCCTATCTCAAAATGCAGTCTCCCTTCCTTGCCCATCCCTTACTTCTCCAGCAGATATGTAGTTACATCCCTCATGTTTTTGCTAACTCAGTATTGCAGAGAGTTTAACGGTCTCTAAGAAAGAGAGAAATGCATTTCACAGATATGTGATGGTCTCTTTGTTTTTTGTTAAGGTCTGCTAATTGTTGTTCAGATCTTCCTGTGTTTCATGTCTCCTCTATTTTTCAAATCCCCAGCAAATAGAGGTTGACAACCAACGCAAAAAAAACACCATAGTGATTTTGTGCCCTGTGGTGCTTTACACCACCAAGAGAACTCACAGCTGACAGCATGGAAGTTTTTTGTCTGTGATGAGAGAACTTGATTCGCTTGCATGTTGGGTAAAAAGAACAGTTTGATCTTAAATAGGTGCTTATCTTTTTGCAGTGTTGCATAAACTCTTTTGACACTACCTGCCAAGTGCAAATCAGCTGCTTCTGCTCTGTATGCAGTTTGAAAGAAGATGCAGGTTTGAAACTCTTTAAATAGGAATCTTTCTGTTGGTTGCTTTAACATGACTTGTAATGCTCAGTCTCTGTCATCACCAGTGCCAGGCTCTGTTTTGGTTTCTTTACCCATTTTCTACCTGGCTGCTCCTGGCTACCCTAAATCTTTGTCTTTGCCTTGCTTGCTCTCAGTTCCTATTTTCTTTGCATTTCTGCTCTTGCCCCTCTGATATGTCTGCCCTGCTTGGTGCAGCAGTACCAAGGGATGAAGGATATCAAGGGAAGCTTGGCCTTGAACACTGCACAGCATGATGGCAGCAAACTTTTTCTGTCTGGTGAAGGAGAATTGAACTGGTTAAAAATATAAGGCACTCTCAGACACAGAATCTATTGTAGTTAATGCAGCGAATGCACAGAATCAGGATCAAGTGAGAAGAGAGGATGCTGGTCCTGGATTTAACTGTGATAGGTGAGTGGAGATCACTTGTCTGTAATTTTGAAGTCACTCAAGACTGGTAAATTAAATCAGTCCATGGAGAGACACTTCTGCCAGGGCTGCACAAACCTTGACTTCCTTGTAGTGGTGGTGAGACCCTTTTTGCTCCCTTCTCTTGTCTCTAAGCACCTAACTAGTCTGTGCAATAGTGAAACAGACTGTGAAAGGGTATTCCCTCAAGTGTTTTGTCTTGTTCAAGGAGAGTAAAGAGGAAAGGGGAAGAGAGAAACTGACTGACTTGATCTGTCAAGGACCCCTGTGGTCAACTCCACCAGTGCTGAGCATGTCGAGCCATGTGTCTTCCATCGCCTTACACTATTGCAGCATTACAAAACCCTAAGCTGGTTGTGCTTCTTATTTTAAATTTATGGATTAAGATATGAGTAAATAGTGAATTTAACCCACAGAGCTTAACTTCAGCAAAACATGCAAAGTTGAAGACTAAAAACAAAGAAAGCTTTATGAAATGGTTTAGTGAGACTATATTAACTTCATTTCAGCAATGTATGTGAACTCTAAACATTTATCTGTTAGACTAAACATAGGTCAAGCCAGGCTGTGAAACAGCTCAGTTGTAGAACTGACATCTAATCACAGTTTTACCAACTGATCCTCTGCCTCATTAAATTATCTCCTGGGCTGACATCCTTAAAACTGTCCTACAAAACCCACTAAAAACAGTGAAAATAAAATAACAAAAAAAAAAAACCAACAAGTGGTGTGAATTCTCCCCCTGTATAAGTCAAATCCTCTTACCTGGTTGATTTGTTTGGTTCAAGGACCTTGTCTCTAGTTGTTACTCTACCTGCTATTCCAGCACTGAGACAGAGAAAGCTACAGAAGTAATGTAAAGAATAATATCAACCTGTTTGAATTTTACTTTGCTTAGATTAGTTCTATATAGATACTATCCCATGGACCAGCAAACTACTCTCTTGAATTGCATTGGAATAAAACAATAAGAAAATGAGGGTTTCATCCATGAGCAAACTTTTCTTTTATACAACTATACAGCCCAGAGATAGAATAGTAGAGCTAAAAAATTATTTTTTTTTTAATGGGGGAAAGGAGCATCTAACCACACTGATTCACACCATGCGGTTTTTAGCAGAAACAGCAATTTTAAAAAACAGAACATCCCTTGAGGGCGTGTGGGTGAATGAGTTGAAACAATACAAACAAAATGTCATGGAGTGCAGCTTCTACAGTCTCTGTGACAACCTCCTTCTTCCTCCAAAAAGAGGTCTCTGTGACAACTTCCCCCTTCCTCCCTGTGCAGGAGCTTCGTGAAACCTCAGACTCCACTTTTCATGTCCCTTGTGGCAGTGGCAGCTGCATGACAACAGATATTATAAAACTGTGACTTTTTTCCTGTTTTGTTTGGTTGGGAGTTTTCTGTTGTCAAAATTTATCTCTCTGCATTTGGCAGAAACTAACTGCATGACTTTAACACTGAACAGTCCATTAGAAGCAGGATGTTTTCAGGAGAGCTGCAGGACTGGTGATAAAACTGTGACCTGTTGGTGAATGGTCAGATTAGCAGCTAAAGGACAAGGGTGCAGAAAGGTCCCTGTTTGTCTCTAACATTGATCTGGTCCTTGTAAGGATCATCCACATCACCACAGAAGTCTTCAAGTCAGACTGGGGCTTCCCAAGCAATGCTTTGAAGAAGAGATTATGACTGTGCAAAACATTATTCTACAGTCACCTATTGTGCTGTGCACTGATGACAACTCCCTCTGCACAGTTTTTTTCCTCCCTGACATTTCCAGAAAGAACAGCTGTGCTGCCTGTGGTCCTCTGTGCTGGGGAAGCAGTTGCTGACGTTATCCTCCCCTCTTTTATGACTGCTTTGCAAAGAGCATTTCCTCCAGGTTTTCTGAAACAGTCACACTGAAGAGAAAGGGCCCTTGCCCTTGCAAGCCAAGGGTGAGCTGTCAGGTCCAGCACTAAGCACAGAATTGTGGGTGATCTCTGATTCTGTGTCTGTAACACCACATGGATGCAGCACCAGAGCTGTCTTTGAAGCCCCAGCCTCTTTTGTGCTTTTAGGAGGTAGATGGGTGACTGTAATTTTTATTCTCCTCTCTTTGTTAGAGATGCTGAGGTATCTGATGAGGAACAAAAGTCCCATTTCTACAGTTAAGAATTCACAAAAGAGCCAAATCGGTGTTGTGGGAGACAACAAAGTCTGAACTATGGGACAGTATTGTTTCTTAAATGATCCTGAACCACCTTTAGGCACAGATGACCAAATTAATCACCTTTTATAGAGTTAGGTTGATTTTTGGGAGAGCTTTTTTCACCACTAAAGTTTTATTAGGACAACAGTGTTAAAACTTGTAACATGTTCAGTAACAACAACAATATCAAAAAGTTACCAAAGGAAAGAAAAAACATTGTGTATGTTTTTTCCCCAGAAGAATCTATTGATCTGCTTCTGTGTTACTTATTCATTGGCATGAATATTAGTACTTTGTTATGCTTGCTGCTTCATGGGCTAAAGGAATGGGTGGGTGCCTTTGTCAACTTAAAAATGAGGCATAATTTTACTCATTCCATGATTATATATGGCCTTGACCTAATGTAAAAAAGGGATCTTGAGCTGAAGAGCCTGGAGTCATAGAGTGCAGTTACATCTGGACAATGCCACGTAAAATTGACACTGAGAGCTCCCATAGTTTCCTTTTGGTGCCCAGAAGAAAGGACAGAGAAGAAAGGGCAGAAATTATCCAGAAAGATGTTTGAAGCACACAGGGAAATTAATCCATTATAAAGTTGTGTGTGAAGTGTTTTGTTCTTAACTATATTGTTCTTAATCTAGGGCATCTTCTCTAATGAATGTTCTTACTCTGGAGCAGGGATATCTCCAAGGAAGCTATTGTTGTGCTTCTACATATGTAATATACAGTGTGGCTAAGGTATCATTCCACAACCACAACAGTAATCAGGTACCTTTGTATTGCAGACAGCCTCTTAGGAAGCAGCACCATCTCTGGAGACTTTTGCATAACTGTTTTTGCTCAGTTTTGGAAGGTCTCCTTAATGCCAGTATCTAAATACCCAGCAAGCCCTCCTAAGTGATGTCATTGTATCTTCAATTAGCTTACAAAAACATAAGAAAATAATTTTCCAGGAGGCTGTTCTGTTTACAGTAATGAAATAATTAGATATTTCTTTCCCTTTCTTCCTCCTCCTTTTCCCTCCTTTTTGCACCCTTACAAACACACAGTGCTGAGTGCCTGGATTTGCCCCTCAGGCAAACCACTGGTCCAAGACTGTATGAAAAATACTAAAACAGAATTCCACGTCTCAATTGTTAATGTAAATATTTAAATGCAATACCAGTTTTGTTTAGTTTGTCTGCTCAATGTTTTTTTTTATCCTCAATGTCCATGTCAGGCTGGGGCAGATATTTTGGAATCAGAAATTTTTCTTATAATAGCTATAAGATTCTTCTGTGTTTATAAAGCTGGTCAGTTTGGCTCAATGACCCAACTGCATTGACAGGTTGCTGCAGTAATATTTACATGAAACAAGTATGTATGTCTGAATCTGGGCTGCCAACAAGTCAGATGCCATCAGCACGCTGCTGTCCACTGGACACTGGTGTAGATGTCCAGCTGGAGACCCTGTCTGTTGCTGATGGCTTGGGTCACTTTCAGCCATGATGTGGGTATTTCCTTTACTGTGAAATTCAGCAAGTGATGAGGCATGGGCATAAGCATGTTGCTGGAGGTTAGATTGCCAGCTCCCTTCTGAAGGACCAGGGTCATCTCAGTTTGAAGAAGACATGTAATTATCCCCCTTTCAGAGCTGATAATGAACTGACATCATTTCCTATGCCACCTTGGTTTTCCTTCAGGGGGTCCATCATCACAGTTAACAAGATCCAAGTATACTTAAATTGTGACATTAACAAAATTGAAGCCTGGGCTGCAACAGCCTCGGGCTGGCACAGAGGCTGCCTGAGTCATCCAGATGCCACAACCTGTCACACAGAATTTGTGGTTTGGATTCATTTCAAGGCAGTTTCTTGCCCAGCAGCCCCAACCCATTTTGTGGGAGCAGGAAGGTCAAGCAGGATATACCTTCTCCTAGGACAGCAGGGACAAGGCCACCTTCTCAGAATTACCTCAGGAAATATAATTGCAGCTCCTTTTTAAGGTTAAATTCTCCAAACCTGTTGTCCAGATTTGCCCACGGTGCTCTAGGTGCCAGCTACATGCATGATCTTATATATTTTTGAAGACAAAAGTAGTTATTAGAACTTAAATATTGGAATTCCCAAGGCTGCAGGGACATAAAAGGGGAATTAAGGAGAGCTTTCTAAAGAACATTTTGGGATTTTTTTCTATTTATTTTAGTAAGATGAGTGCATAAATCAATGTGTTTCATAACAGTATGAGAGGACTGTCTTTTACCCTGAACTAATTAAATAATATTATTTTTAAAAAAGCAAAATGAAAACATTTATTCTTATTTATGCTATGCAAAACCAGTGTGACATCTGAGTATTAAGAAAACCTAAAAAAAGCTATAGCTCCTTCAAGCTAAATATATAGAATCATAGAATTATTCTGGTTGGAACAACCTTTAAGATCAAGTCCAACCGTTAACCCAGCACTGCCAGGTCACCACTAAACCATGACCCATTGTAAATACCCCTGGGGAGGGTGACTCCACCAATTCCCTGGGCACCCTGTTCCAGTGCTTGACAACCCTTTCTGTGAAGACATTTTTCATAATATCCAACCCAAGCCTCCCCTGGCACAACTTGAGGACATTTCCTCTTGTCCTCTTGTTTGTAACTTGTGAAGAAGTATCAACCTGAGCAACCTGGGCTTAAATTAAGATATAGTGCTGAAGTTTTCACCTTCTCCTATTTTTTTTTTTACAGTAAGAACAGTCATTCACTGGAACAACCTCCCCAGGGGTATGGTTAAAAGTATTTCAGATAGTTCTGTTAAAAAAAAAAAAAGTTATTTAAAAAAATGTTATTCATAATTTTTACATCATAAATGGGCATTTCCTACCATGTGAGCATTCAAATGATTGTAAACAACATTCCAGTCATATTTGTGCTGTGGCTGGATATGGACTTTCTGGAGCCTTTAAATGCTTTTACAATGTGTGTTTATTTTAATGGGAGGGTGAAATATCTCACTCAAGCATCTCCTATTCAACTGGGTGGAACTCATAAAACTACAAGCAGTGAGGATTTTTGCATGCCCAGTGGGTTTGGGGAGTTTTGTTCTGAAAACAGGCTCATAACATCCCTCTGATCCACCCTCTTCCAACCATACGTGCAAAAGAGGAGACTGCAGAGCTAGCAGGACTGGAAGCCAGAATGATGTTTCTCTAGCAAAATGCACTGTTGGCTCTGTGTCTTCACAGAAAGACTAATGTAATGAGATACTTAGTCAACAGTGTGATGAATACTTCTTGTGCCACCTCTGAAATCCTGGAAACTGACCTCTGTGGTGCACCAGGAAATGTACTCTTCCTTCCCCACCACTACAAGGAGCCTGGTTTGGTTTAGGTTTTAAAGACACATGATTCACAAGTCAAATGCAGTTGATTTCTTACAGGACTTGCTGAATATCAAACACTGAATTTAATCATACAGGAAAACTACTTTTTAAAAGGGGAAATGTTTGTGACAACTTAAGATGCTTTTTGTTTGCTGTGGCAGAAGTGTTTGCTCAACACTCAGATGGGCACTTGACAGGGATCTCTGTGGTTTTTCAATTTCTGAGAGCTCCTTTTTCTGACCTTCTCCATGAGGAAGGTTTCAAAGCTTGACATGTACCAACATGAGTTAGTGATGTAATTTAGATCCCCATGCTGACCTACAGGGCATTTTATGTGACTTTTGTGTCACTGAGGTCAGAGACAAGTGCCACCAGAGCTAGAGCTGTGGGTGGCTGTTCATAGCACATTCTGTCAAAAAGAGGCTATAAAGACAGTATTTGTTACTTACTACCTACGGCCCCTTTGTTTCCTGTAATTTCAAATTCCAGTGGAGAACATATTAGTAAACTCAAGCCTTGGTTTGAAAACACCTTGAAATTTAACACAATGATCCCTTTTTATTATTTTATACCCAGAGATGTACGTGCATGTGTCTCTTCTTTGTGCCAAAGAAGCCTCAAAGCTCCTTTCAATAGTGCTGGCTTGTGACATGGCAGATACTGTGGTTTTATTTTAAATATAAATGTGTGCTAAGTATGTGTAAATGCAAAGTTTCTGTCTGGCAGTCTCTCCTTTCTGTAGCTGCAAGAATTGGATTACACTGATATTGCCTCTCGTGTTAAAAAAACAAAACCCATTGTCCCATTGCAAGCATATTTTGCTCATTGCATCAGGAAGTTTTTACAGTATAGGTGGGGATAGTAAAAAAAATAAGACAATACCAAGACACTAAGTTCCAGGAGACTAGTTATACCTGTTGAATATAATCCGGTGATCAAAACACTGAACAATAAATGTGAAAAACATGTGAATCAACAGAATGCAAGTTCTTAACATCAATCATATGTGTATCCACATACACTGAAAAATGCAGTGTATTGGACAGTGCAGTATTATGAGGTATAGCATTGTAATGACTTAAGAATTTCTTTGCCTTTACACTTGTTATTTTTGTTACAGACAACTTGATTTTGGCAGCATTAACATTTTTTGAGCCTTTGTATATATGTGGCATGGCTTTCCTTAGGCTCATTTTTCAGTTAAAGTTCTAAATTAGGAATACATTCAGAGATCCTGCTTCACTCTCATTACATATGATCTCAATTTCTACTGTTAAAAGGTTATATTAATATTTTATTAGTATAAGACAAAAATCAATGGTCAGGATTGCCTGAAGAGCACCAGTGCTGTTCTTTGAGTGGTCTTAGATGGACCTCAAAACCAGATATGAAGCTGAGACCTCCCAGTGGCAGGTCTTATGCTGCTCTCTAGATACTCAGCTGACACACATTGCATGCAATTGCTCCCTCATGCACGCCATCTGTAGATAAAAGAATGTACAACTGTTGCTAAGTACCCAACTTTTCCATGAAGAAAACTCTTAGGGTCTTTCTAATTTGAGTTTTCTCACTTTCTTTTGAAACAATGTTTGTTTTATTCTTGATGAAGAATGGCAAAGGCTGAAGTTTTTAAGTGTATTGTATAGAAAATGATGCCATTCTGGAAAGTGGTGAAAGCACCTGGTAAAGTTATCATCAAGCTCCACCTTCACTGAAGTCAAGAGTTCTTAGTACTTCAGGCCTTTAAGATAGCACCTGAACTGGATTAGTGATATTAAATGATATGTTGAAAGCTAAAAGCACTAGAAGTCATCAACAAGGTTTATAGGCTCTCACCAGCTCAGAAATGGTAATGTCTTTTTTTTTTTCCCTTATTTTGCTCAGAATCTCTTACCCAGGGACTCATAGATTCCTTGTTGTTTCAGTTCATGAGCATCTAGTGATGGTGTGCTGCTCCTCTGTTTCTTTCTTTGTGACAGCTGGTGTGAGTAGATTGCATGAGATATGTAGATTACTCTTGGGGAGCTTCAGTATTTAAAAGAATAAGTTCAGAATAAATAAATACTGTTCTTGCTTTGTATCATGCAAGATTGCTTTGATTCTGTGCTTCTGACCAGTAACTTCTCTGTGATGACAAATGTTTGTTTATAGTAATCTAGGAGAAAATGTTTAACAGGCAATGT
This sequence comes from Corythornis vintsioides, assembly GCA_025447755.1. Classification (NCBI taxonomy): domain Eukaryota; kingdom Metazoa; phylum Chordata; class Aves; order Coraciiformes; family Alcedinidae; genus Corythornis; species Corythornis vintsioides. Next base: position 70,512 of record JAOEGS010021309.1, on the reverse strand, counting down.
TTTACCTTGGTTGATTCCTCATTTTTATTGCTCAAGGTCGTGTGTTCTACTAGCATTACATTTAAAGGCAGCATTGGCGAAGGTAGCAGCAACCCAAGGCCATACCTTATATGTGAGCAGTGGGTTGCAGATTCCCTTATGTGTTCTCAGAGCATTGGTGGCTCAGGCACAGGTGGGGAAAGGGTCACAGAAGGTGGAGATGCAAAGTCAGTTATAAATATTTGCTTCTCCAAAGTAGTAGTTGTGTTAGGAACAACACAGAAGCTGTTCTAATCTACAAAAGAAGTTGGCATTTCCAGCCCATCTGCTGACTTGCCCATCTCAGCTGTCTCTAGCAATTTACAGCTCCATTCTTCTATATGTGAGACAGCTGTAATTTGTTGGAACAGTTTAAGGCTAGAACTCAAAACGATGCTTGAACCTGGAAAATAAATCAGTATAGTTATAGCTTTAAATTTGTTAGTGACAGAGTAATGACTTGGACCAACAATTTGTACAATTTGTACACAGTCCCAACAACTGGGATCATTGCACAATAATCCCAGTCATTGCTTTTGCCCACAGTTTCAGGCGACTAAGATAGTACCTATCTTCTGTCCCCATGATGGAGGATAATGGGCCTTTTAAAAGATTTCTTAACAGAAGCTGATGATGGTGGTTGAAATACAACCTTTTTCTTTTTAAAGAGAAGGAGGGAAATATGACCACGTTACATGATACTTTGGTACATGAAGTTCAAACTGTACAATTTATTTAAGAATACAAATGTGTTCCAGGATCTCTCAAGTGTCCTGAAAAGTAGTAGGAAATCTGGAGATCTGCTTCCTTCCCTCAGTTTGGGCAGTCAAATTTAAAAGGGGGATTTGGTTTCAGCTTGTT